>JAPSGF010000003.1:35700621-35846590 GCA_035772895.1 Perdix hodgsoniae
AGGAAGGAAGGAAGGAAGGAAGGAAGGAAGGAAGGAAGGAAGGAAGGGGCTTATGGAGTCAGAATGAACAAATGTACAGAAAACCTTGCAAAACACAGCACTGGGAGAGTTGAACTGCAGCTATTTCAGGTGATAATCTCAAGTCTGTTGTGACAGGACAAAGGAAGAAAGTTTCAATCAAAAAGATGGGTGTTTTAGATTGGATATAAGGACAACGTATTTTTCAGTAAGGCTGCCCACAGAGGCAGTGGTGCCCCATCCCTGCAGACAGCCAAGGTCAGGCTGCATGGGTTCTGAGCACTGCTGGAGCTGTGGGTGTCCCTGTGCACTGCAGGAATGCCCTGCCTTTGCTAGGACAAGGTAACCAGTGAACACTTCATCAAAATCAGGTTTCAGCCATGTCTTCATGCTGCTGCCCAACTTCATCTCTAACACATCCCCTTCCTACATCACCCTCTGCTTTCCACCTTCATCCGTTTTACAAAAACCATCATTCAGATCTGTCCTGTACCTCTAGATGCCGATTTTGATTTTGCCACAACCACAGGACTTGCAACAGTCTCAGCTGAATGAAAGGAATAATATCCTGGGGAGAACCTTGGCACTAACACATGAAGATATCCATCTGTGTGCATGGGAAAGCCATGATTCAGAAGGGGTAATAAGTGAACTTATGATCCAGCTGACTTTATAGATCGTTTGACTTAAGTAGAGAGATAGCACTTGAGAGAAACACCCAGCTTCTCAGCAATAACAGTATCAGCCCATCACAAAAAGGAATCAAAACTTGGCCAGGCTCTCAAGCCAGACTTCATCAGTGTCAAGGTCACATGAAAGACAGTACCCAAGGCTAGGAAAGGTTTCTAAATTTAAAACAGATCCCTCTTACCATGGTAGGCAATTGAAACTGTTTATCCACTTTGAACAGATAGAGTTACCTAATCCTTCTATGATTAGAGGCTAGTGAAGTTAAGCTAATTCTGTTTCTGCAGGCACTGCTGCTTTTGATGGAAGCACCTCATCTCAGGGAATAGCCTGCTGGTGTGATGGCGAAACAAATAGTTTTGTCCTTTTGAGCTGAGGGGAAAAAATTTACTATTGATTTTGGCTTAAGAGTGGTAAGTGCTTTCTTTATGATTCACATCATGGTTGGAGAGCTACTATTTTGTGCATCAACCTCACTTTCTCTGCTGTGGAAGCCTCAGCATTTCAATGCACCATCTTGCAGGAATTTACAAAGGGCTCTCTGAGTCTCTACAGTTTTTGGTTTTCCATCTGGGAACAGGCGGGCCTAGTACAAGAAACAGCTTCTCTACTGTAACAGAGTTTAATGGGCTTGACAGCCTGCAGATATTGATCACTGTGGGTCAGAACACCAGAACCTTGCTGCTTTTCTACCCACGACTGGAAACATGTTTATTGTGTGCACATGCACAAGTGTCACTGTGTGAATTATCCTTTAAAACCAACAGCCATGCTGGAATTTCCGGATGATTTCAATGTAAGCAGTTTTCTAAAGCCATGTGCAAGCTGGAAGGAAGAGGCAGCAAGCCCACGAGGCCCTGCATACATATGATAGAGCTGTGATATTCTACAACACTGTCACCATAGGTGCAGTTACCAGCTCGAGGATCAAGATCAGAAATGCAGGCAGGGGATGTGGAAAAGCAGCAGAGGTGTTACTGCATGGTGAAGCTTGTTTTGAAAGTCAGCCCTGTAAAGGGCAGGTCCTGAAGCAGTCCTTCCACTATGATAGGCCCCCTGAGCTCTGCAGTGCCTGAGCAGGTTAGAGTCTCCATCTCTTGGACCCATTAAAGAGGGTCAGAGGTCTGTATGCGAATGAAAAGCTCTTGGGGCTGCTTTTTTCCACGTCAGTTGTGAGCAGAACTGGAACAAAATCACTTAAATTTCCCTTTCTTAGCTGAGTGTAAAAAGAAAATAGTCCCATTTCAACCATTAGCAGCTCTAAACAAGCACAGTATTCCAGATCCTGAGACCATGTCTGAAAGCTGGAAGTAGAGCAAAGTGAAAAACCTTTTTGCCTCAAAATATGGAATTTAAAAAAGAAGAATCCTGGGCATATGCTTTAAAAACATAAAATTGCTGCTTGAGTAGTTTCCAAGAAATTCCAAAAAGAAAATGATCTCAGGTTGATGTTTCAAAACAAAATGATTTTTTCTTTTAAAATCAAGGGGAGGGGGTTGCTGAAAAGAAAAAAAATATGACAGTTTAGGTTGTGCTGTAACACAATATTTCATCTTGTTTTGAAATGATCATTCAAAATCATTTTTTCTTTTGAATTTCTTGCAGGCAAAGTTTTGTGTGCACATATATGTATAGTCGGCAATTTCTTGCCAAAAAACTAGGTTTGAAACAACTGTATTTTTTGGCAGAAACTCTTTCCTCCTGAAATTTCAATAAGCCTTAACTTGAAGAGAAGAATATGTTTAAACAGAAGGGAGAGTAGAAAACTAAGATATTCTGGGCTAGACACCCAAATAGCATAGGCACTGGGTCAGCTGGAAAGCAGGTTAAGGAATCCATCATCAGAAAGTCTCACTGCTGAAAAGAGCTGTTGATGAATTGTGCGTGAGCGAGTATCTTCAGCTATGAACCATGGTCACCTACAGATGCCTGGATGTAGGAGGGCGCTGAATGAGAGGCTGTTCATGAAGGGACAATAAATTAATGTAGCTGATGAATTTTTACCAGAGAGCACATACGGGCCCAGTTATAAGAAAACTTTATAACAAAAGACTGTTATTCCTTCTCCTGCGCCCAGATACAACAACTTTTTCACCTACTAAGACAGATGCCATGGTAAGAAAGTACTTTCTTCTGCCTAGCAAGTGGCAAGGGCTGCCTACAGTACTGCTCCAGCCAATGATGTACACATACTATCAGCAAAAACTGCTGCAATTGCATTATCAGGCTGATAATGTCACATGAAGACAAGATATTATTTATGTAACAGGGATGGTCATAAAATCCAACAGAAAGTCGAACAAAAGTCTCCTGCTTGTCTCACTGGTCTCCATATCAGGCATCCAGCCATGATCAATACTTGATGAAGTCTTCAGAGATGCTGTGCTGGGCAGTGATTTAAAAGCTAGAGTAGCTATTTTAACATCAGCACCATCAAACAGGAGGTGCTTGTGCTGCCTGCTCTGAGGCATCAGACTCAAGACTCCAAGTCTGGAGTCTTCTGGGGGAAATCTTTCCAGCCTGGAATACGGAGCTTGGGATGAAGGTGATTACCCTGGCCTACTCACTGGAAGAACTCCAAAGCAAAGTTCTTCAGATCAGACAATTCAAAATCTCTCTTTCACCATCAACTATGAGCCAAAATAAACAACAAATGAACAGCTCAGAAAGAGACATCTACCTTGTGAACCTCCAACTTAGGCAATACAAATTCCCATGACTTCCCTCAGTGGGGTACCTAAAGGATCCCGAGTAAAATAACATATATATATGTCTAAGAAGTTAATCAAAGTCTGCAGACCGAGTAGGGAGAAAGGTAACATTAATGGGAGGTAACCACCTCGGTCTGCAGAATATTGTTAGAGAAGTACTTCCTAGAATGGAGTTGTAGCATAAACAAACCTGTAGCAAGGCTTCAGGTGTATGTAAAAAGCAGCCTGTGAAGCAGATATCACGAATACCTCTGTAGACTTGGAAATTGAGAGTTTTTTGAGCTGTGATCTCTTAAGCACACATGGACTACAGCTAAGGTGGTATTATAAGGGTACGTACCGAAATCAGCACTAAAAGGTCATTGGCTTTTGAACTCTATGGAGATTTCTGAGTCTCCTGGGGAAGCACTCAGTACAACTGAGCATGTGAATCTTACCCAACAGGTCCCTTGTGGGAGGGGAGAAGAGAGGCTCAGCTCTCAAGGAGTTTGGTTGCATTCAGTGAGGACTCCCATGGCCAGATTTATGAATAGAGATTTTTCTTGATGCAACGGATTAAGGATTCTTTTGAGTTGCTGGTGATAAATGTGCTGTCAGCAGAGCATGTGCAAGTACAAATAATGTGAATAATACTGCTGACTGCAAACGCGTTAAATTTTGGAATAATTCCACAGAGATTTCTAAGTTTCTAGAGATTCTAGAGATTCTAGGGAACTGGGGAGATCATGTGTGGTCTTGTAATGAGGATAAGAGCTCAGGAGCCCTGGGCTGCTTATTATTTACGAGGAAGGATGACAGGCTCGTAGTCATAGTATTTAGTAAGACAATGTTAATAGTCCAGAGCAAGGCCTTGGGCGTAATGGCCAGGACAAAGGAGGTGGCTGGTGGAAGGAGGGGGAACACCACCCTAGGTGACAAAAGAAATGCTAACTAAGGAGAGAAAAGTATTGTCTGGAAACTCATCTTCATACAATAGGAATCCAGATTTTCACTGGAAAAAAAAGAAGAAAAAAAAAAATCAAAAGTCTTTGGCAAATCCACCAGAATTCATTGGCTCAAGAATGACTATATATTCTCCCATAAGAAACCATGGGACATACTTACACTGTACCCTTAGGAAGTGAAAATATGGTTAGTGTTCATGCTTGCAGGCATACACATATACACCTCAATGTGATAACAGGTAATTAGACACACCATAACTTGGTGGACATACATGAGAGTATTCAGCATTCCTCCTAGATGATGATGTACCAACAGATGGGTAATTCAGGAGGCATTTGCTTCAGCTCTACCGGGTTTTCCTGGAGATTACCCCTAGAGCAAGTCAGCTGTACAAACCTCCCTTCAGCACAGAAAGAGAATATTTTTTTATAAGGAATGCACAGTCACCTGCCCAAAGTTTTCAGCCTGGAGCTCTTCTCCTCCAGGTCTTGGCAGTATTCTGTTTCTCTACGCTTTATACTGCTATGGAGGGGAGCCGAATTCTGAACCCAGATGCCAAAAGGAAAGCTGAACTTTGGGGCACACCTCTAAGATGGCACTCGTGGTCAAAAATGTCCAACTTTAAATTTTTAATCTCCAGTCATATGGACTACAGTCAAGCTCCAAAATGGAGTGCAGCATAGTCTATATGGAGAGCTGGGGGGGTTGTTTGTTTGAGCCACACACTTGTGAATATTGGAACAAGATGTAACATGATAGTTTATTAAATTCTGTCATGGAAATGTCAGATTTTTACGTAGTTTTTAAGAATTCTTAAAGCACTTGCTATACTGGTAAGGATGTTCTTATTCACTTTGAGGTAGTAAGTGATGTCTTCTGCTGGTCTTCTCACACAAAACTGTATCTGAGCCAAGAATCATAAAGACGTGTGAATAAAAAGGGAGAAAACTGCAGTCGAACTATATAAACACCTATTTTAAAATTACATTGTTAAAATAACAAAAAATACAGGACCAAATTCAGTTCTAACAGTATGTATGTATCTCTATTGATATCAACGAAATTGAGGCCATTAACACCAGCAGAACAAGTGATCCGTAACAATAAGTTCTGGTCACACCAGGAGATTTCCAAGAGGCAAATGTTTTACTTGGGAAAAGAGTAAATGATGTCTGACTACATGTCCAAATTCAATACAGGAGTTTGCCATGTCCATTATATGTGAGTTTGCAACGTATCCACAGGGTATTCAAATATATTTGGAAGATTGTCTAACAAACAGGTACTCAGTTCTACTCAAAAACAACAGATTCATTTGCAAAGATTGCATTTCTCTGTCACTTTCTTGACCTTTAAAAGGAAAGTCTAATTCCAATTAGTTTGGTTACAAGGTCCATAACTCTTGTAGGTACAGCAGTGTGCAACACATTATCATTTTACAATGTTCTCCCTGATTTGAAGCACAAAACATGCACTCATGGGAATTTGTTGGCAGGCATGTAGGGCAGCTGGAAGTGATCATGAAGTGCAATTACTGTCTGTGCATATCCACATCTGGAAAACAGTTCTTTGCAGATTTTAAAATAGCCCTAATGAAGAATGGAACCTTGTACTTGAAGAGATGGAAAGGGTGAAGGGGTCTCAATGCCAAATTTGTTAGAGAGCTAGACTGAAAAGAATACACTGTACAGAAATAGAAAATAATTAATGGAAAATTAATTATTGTCAGAAATGTTTGCAATCATTCTTCATGGAGGGAAAAATTTTGTTCTTGTGCAGGGGTGAAGAGAAGTTCTCCACTGAATAAAATATTTAACATTAACATTTTCCATTAAAGATTTAACAGTGATGATATTGGCTAAGTACATGAGGTGATATTATCTTTAGCACATAATCTCATGCTGTCTCATGACTGGGGAGACACCAGTTGGTGTGAGAAATGCTAAGAGTTTTATTGAAAAAGGTCTAGGGGCAAAATGGAGGCAACCCAAGAAATACCAGCGTTAACGTTAATAGGTTGCTACAATGGGTTCCTTGTGATGGGAGCTGCTACATGACATGCTGGGTCTGGACCTTTCATTGCCTCAGAGAATCTCCTATGCCTATAGTCACATAAACTTCACAGTAATTATTACTACGCCATCATAATCTTGACCAGACCAGTCACATTTCTAATAATATTAAGATGGTGGAAAGCTGAGGATGGTCGGTAACACACTGCAGGTATCCGTGCAGTAATTTGCACAGAAAGCCTAGTCTGGAGATGTCTTGGTGTTTCAGCTCCCAGTTCATCCACACAGTGAACTCAGTGAACTCATAACGCTCAGTTATTCTGACAGCACTGATATCCCTCAGTCTCAGCTCAAGCCAGTGGATGGCAATTCTCCTCAGCGCCTTCACAAATTGAGCAAATGTGAGGCCCCCCATTTAAATGTATTTTAATATCTCTCTAGTGTCAGTTTATTTTTTAAACTTAGTTTGTGAAGGTACCTAAACCTTTCTCTTTTGGTCTTCCCCAAAACAAATAATTTCTTCTTCAGTTTTAATCCTTCCCTACCCACATTTTGGGATGACCACTCACAACTATGAAACATCTCAGAGCTGCATGCTTTTCCTGCAGATTCTCAAGAACAAAGTCATCTTGCTAGCCAAAAGCTGCCAAAAGTTTCTCTGTCTTCCTCCATCCTCATGCTTCATCATCGATGCTGCCAAATAGCCTCTGCTATTTGCACTGGAGGTAGACAGGACCAAGCCTGATAATCCAAATGGGCAAATTGCAAAACTTATTCTGAATAGTCTTTGTTGAAACAATATATTATGAAGGAACTTTTGGTTCTTTCTTTTCTTCTCAGAAGACTGAAGAAGTCTTTCTCAGCCCTTCTAAGTCACTGAGCATTGCGCCCTTCAATAGAATTTGGATCCTGTCTTGTCTGAGCTTTTCTGTACTAAATGTCTGTTAATTACTCTTCATGATCCTAAGCTTAGCAACCCAGGCAGTTCACATAAACATAACCATACAGTCCTCTACAAATGTAGAAAACCATAACAACAAAGATTCTTCCCCTGTGCTAACAAGTTTCCTTTCTTTCTCTTAGGAAGCATAACAAAAGCCAGAAAAGTATTTTGGGAGAAAAACATATATTTTTAGTATATATTTATATTTACATATGTTATAGTGAATGCTACTGAAACCAGAATAGCTCAGGCAGGAATTGTGAATTTGTGTTGCCTTGGACTGATGCTGCTACCCACACAGAAGCTGGCCAGCCAGGTCACTATGCAGGAGAAACTTTCTCCATCGGTCTGTGCTCACTCCTGCACTGGCAGAGCAAAGCTGATGGCTTTTCTGCCGGAGCTGCTTTCCAAAACATTCTTTTTGCAGCCAGATTCCATCAAAACAAAGCCAACATTAATGCAAGACTAGGCCCCTCTAATGGTGTTTTATTATGAGTAAACATTGGGCTAAGCACAGCCGCATTAAGTGGATTTTGGATTCCTTAGCTGGGAAGGAGCATATGTCCCCACATCAGCATCCCAGAGAGCGTGGAGTTTCACCCTGTAATTCCTGCAGCAAGCCAATAATTTCTGGTGGAAGCTGGAGGATCTCAGGAAACACTTTAAGAGTTTTTCCTGCAGCACTCCTGAAGAAATCCACTATCCGAGGATCTCTGCCTCGAAATGACCCTGACTGGCTTCTCTGGCACTGCATGAATGGGTCATCAACTTCTCCACAACTGTAGGAGTCAGTCTGTTGGGAAAAAGTCTGTTCGCAGCAGCAATTCAGGTGCAAGAGCATTATTTTTATTTATTTTCTCATAGTGGGACCTGGAGCCAGCCAACAGATGAACCAAGCTCCTTTTCTGTAGCATTCACTAGATAACAGGACAGAAAACAACATGCAAAGCATTAGTTTTAATAGTGTCATGTATATCTTTTCTCTAGAAATTGCATTCTGTTTAAATTTTGGTTTTAGCAAAATAATTAGTCTTCTACAGAGAATTTTTATTCCTTTTTATTATAGTACCACTACAAAAAAGACAAATTTTTTTGTAGTCTCACGGAAATCTCAGGGGCGAATTTTGCTGCCTGCAGTCCCATTTTCACCTTGAAACTGAACTCTCCAGCAAGACCACATCTCCACTAACTCTTAGCCAACTAAGAATTCCAGAATTTTTGACTTTCCATCAGTAAGAAATAAACCATGTTTTACTGCAGAAGGCTTCATCCTGCTGGAGATTGGGTGCTAGAAGAAGATGTGAGCAGCAAACTCCAGGTTCTTTGTGGCACAAAATTCATAATATCTGGAGGATTGCATTTATTTAAAATTGAAAGTTAAATAATAAATCTGAAATCTTGCCTCCACACACCCAGCCTGGAAAATTATGCAGGAAAGAATCTTCTGTCCAGTTTGTTTTCCCACGTCTCAGATGGAAAGAAAAGCACAGGGAAAGTAAATGCATTTTCCAATAAATACATACTGAGCCTGTGACAAGGTATAAACTCAACATCAACACATCATTCCTAGCACTACACAGATTTCTCTCTGCTGGAAGCAGGAGTACAATTACACATAGGCCTCCAGACAGCTGGCCTGCAGTAGGAATTTTTCAGCACTTTGAATTTGAGATAGATGAGAAAAAGAAAAAGCAGCTATGCCATAAACCTGGTGGGAGAAGTTTTGCCTACGGGAGATGATGAATATTCAAATCACAGCTTCCATGAAATATCATAGCACCTTAGTCAAATAGAGTTTGAAACAAAATCGTTCCTCAAATGCTTTGGGTCTGGCCCACAAATCAAAGTGTTTCATTTCAAAACAAGAAAAAGTAAAATTTAATTTTTCCCAAATGCAAATATAATACTTGTGTGAATTAATATTTTTTTCTCAAATTCCTGACTTTTTCCAAAGCCAATGCTTAATGCAATTTGCATTATGTGTCTTCATCTTCCAAACAAGGCTCTTTATGCATATGCAGGTGAACAGATTTGCCTAAATCCATCTCACAAGCCATTAGTACTAATTAAGTACCTCACATGCTCATAGTCTCCTCTCTCCTGTCCAGTGGCAGAGAGTCCCATAGTTTGTGCTTTTACTGAAAGACTTGCACTGACAAACCAAAAAATACTTGAAGAAAAATGATTGCATCAAATACTTTGCCTCATTGAACAGAAGGTGTAAACACTAATACATTAGCAGTCATTAAAGTAACGATGACCATAAATTACTGAGGTACTTAACATTTTATTGAACACATCCTGAACAATAAATAAGAAGAAAATGTATTTGGAGATAAGAAAGACCTCATAAAAATAGTAAATGAAATTAAGGAGCTCAGGGGAGTCTTGAACAAGTGTTATCAGTAGGTCCCTGTGATAAGATGTAGTTGATACAGAATTATTGCCAACCTGGCAATGGGCCCCAGTGCACCATGTCACAAGACCAAGCGCCAGGTAAACACCAGAAAACACCAGGAAAGTATTCAAACACAGAAAATAAAACAATATTGCTTCTTATCCCCATCTTAGGTCCTGGGCAGTCATCTCACAAAATCTGTGACTAGCACAGGATTAGAAATATATCACCAGGGGCTCAACATAAGCCTGAAAGATAAGAGCATCTCCTAATCATAAGAGTAATACGCAGCACTTCGCACACTTAGAGGCACCTCAGGAAATGGGAGAAGGGTCTGTGTTGCTACCCATATTTTGCAAATGGAGAAAATAAGACCCTAGGGTCCATTCTCATTTCAAGAAACTTTGTGTTGCCAAAGCACTTGTGCCAGGAGGGCTTCTCCTAAGCCAAGAACAGCTGAGAGACCCCCTCACTCACAATTCACACTCTGTTTATTACAGTTTTCCCCTCTAGGCAGCAATTCAGTGGCATCTTGGCCATGATTACTGCCAGTTTTGAGGTATTCCACCCTTTGCCTTGTATCTGTCCTCTCTGCAGACCAAACCTTGCTTGGGCTCTGTGGAGTAGGAGGCTTTGTCAGGTCGTTGCCCACAGGCAGCTCTGAAAGACCAAAGAAAGCAGACACTTGTGGAAAACAACACCTTTTCCTGAAGTTCTGTGGACCATTTTTTTCCTCTACGAGGGGATGTCAATGGACTTCTATGAAGGGATGTCAATGGATGCTGGAGGAGTCTGTAACTCCTCCAGCATCATGAAAGAACCAAAAAGTCCAGGCAAAGCTACACAACTCTCCCCCAAAACTGTGCTTTCCTATCTCAGTTTTCAAAGTGATTTGCTTACATTATCCCTGGCTTTCTCCTCCCCGCCTGCCACTCAATCAGATCTAAATGTCAAATGTCTTTGCCATCAGCCATGCCAGGCATGCTATAAAAAGCAGCTGTCTTCCTGACAAACTGTGCTCTCTGAAAATCCTACATTCAGCTTCACTGTGAGCTGCAGTCTTCCTCAAACATTATTTTTAACTCCCCTTCTCCCCAGAGATCTGTTTGACACACTGTGGTGAGGGCATCCCAAAGGATGCGTTCCCACTGTGATGCCTGGTGGGAACATAGACAGGTGGAAAGAGCTGAATCCCCACGGAGCCAGGGATAAACAGAGCAGCGCAATCATCCCTGGCTTGTTCAAATCCTCCTGGGAGGGAGGTGCTCATGGGGGACATCTCAGTGACAGGTCCTACCACCTCCACATTCTGTGCACTTGCAGCGCAGATTCAGGGCATGGCCTAAGGCTTCTTCATGCCTTGTCTTTCCTTGTTGGCACTGACAATACGTGCAGGCAGAATAGCTCAGAGCAGGCTTCCAGCTGCCCACGGTTGCTCTGGGGGCCAGCTCTAAGGAGAGCTCCACAGGGTTTGTTCTAGCTTGGTCACCTAGCTTGGTAGCTGCAGTGTGTTCTTCTCTTGTACTTGGCCATTCAGCAAGGAGTCTGGTGGGCAGACAAATGCAAGCAACAAAATACTATTGACTTTATGACTGCAGTGTCTGGGGCCATTTAGCATTTCATTCCATGTACCACCAACAAGATGGGCCAGGTACCTTCTACCCCCAGAACCCAGACACATTTGCATTCCATCTGTGGCCGCTGTTTCTAGATGCAGCATCCTTCAGTGCTTCTGTTTCTTTCTAAACTATCAGGTAGAACAGAAAAGCACTTTTTTAACCTTAAGTTGGCTCAGGATTCCATTGCCATTCATCCCTTCTCATTGATTTACACAGTCCTGTTTCCTTCTCCACACAACCTTCATGAAGAAATTGCTGTCAGCACCTGAGAATTTTGCAGCTAACAAGGCAACCCCCATGAATATAGGCCATCATATCACTTAGAACTTAAAGTTCAATTCTGAAAAGAGACTTCTCACGAAAAGTGACCATACTGACTAGGAAGTTTATTTGATTTCTATGACATCCACTCTTCTCTGTTTCTGGGCAGGAAAGGTATTTTTAGCCTGATTGTCAGCTCTGCAAATGGTCCAAAATTCCATCCTCATTCCTCCTCATCATATCCATTGCCACCAATAAGAATGCTGCGTTTAGAGACAACATGGCAGTGGGATGTGTTAACCACAAGAGAATCCAGTCCTTGTCCCCAGAGATGCATCCTATCCACAGGGATATCAACCAAAACCCATCAAACTTGCCTTTGTGTGCACACAAAATACATACACAAAGCCATACATAGAGACAAAACAGGACTGGCAATTCACTGAATCACTCTCAACTCCTCTTTGCAGGATTATCCCTGCCAAATTTCCTTCTGTTTATACACGAAGGAAATATATCAAAACTCCAGGGTGAATCCAACTTAGAAACATTTGAGGATGGGGTTTAGTTTAATTACTGCTCAGGCTTGCCCATACTTGGGTGACAAGATCTCGGATGACTTTTTATCAATATGAGATATTAAAAGTACATGTGGAGTCAGTAAACAACCATAGGTTCAGAGTTTGGTATGCCAGCCAGGTTTACCATTTGATTTCAGCTGAATCTTTGCCATGAAGCCTTTACTTCTTCCCTCTCCTTCCCTATTAATACCTGCAGCCATTTGCTGAGACTTCATTGGAAAATAAATAGGCTCAGATGTGGATGCAAAATTAACCTCATTTAAAAAAATAAGACCCTGCCCAAAGGCTTGAGAAAGCCCATTTCAGCAAGGTCCATAAGCACATGCTTAAATCCATCCCTATTAAACACAATGCATTAGTACTTCCCTAAAGATTTTGCAGATTTGGGGCTCCGGCCTGGTTTATGGTGAGGGGCTTTGATTTCAGTGTGCCAAAGGAGTTCAAAAGCAAATTGATTTTGTAATGAGAATCTCTCCGCCAACAAAAGACAAGTGGTTCTAAGTAGGTCTTTTTGCTGTCTATTTAAATTAGATTAAATAAGATTATGGTATTATTAGCATTATTAAAGTTATTATTAGGAAATTACTATTCACAGCACTTTTATTGTTGTATTCTACAATAAGGAAAGCAAATCTATTAAAATGATTGAACATCAATACATAAGCTCTTAATAATCAAATGGTAGCAATGAGTTCATCTTTTAGATTCAGTTGCAAAAGTCATCATTTGCTAGTTAAATTCCAATTGTTCATTAGCAAAGATTCTCTGGGACTCAGCAGCTCTCTAATGATGATACATAGTCATTAAATTTCAGTCAACCTATTCTTAGTACAGCCATTGAAAGGCATTTAGTTGTTGCTATTTTATTATTATAATTGCCACGTAATAACAATATCATGACCCAGAGCATCACACCAGATTTTTATCTTGTCACACATTTTAAACCCTGTCAGTGCAATGTGTGTAGGACTTCAACTTGGATTTTGAGGCAGATGTACAAGCTGCATGAAATAGGGTTGATGGATGCATTGCACTGATCATTCCTCCAACAAGACTGAACAGTGAGCCCAGTAGGTCCCTGAGAGTGCACAGTGAGGGTAGAGTCTTGGAGTCATAGAATCACTGAATCACAGAACCACAGAATGCCCTGGGTTGAAAAGGACCACAGTTATTATCTATTTTTCAAGCACCCTGCTATGTGCAGGGTCACCAAACACCAGGCTGCCCAGAGCCACATCCAGCCTGGCCTTGAATGCCTTCAGAGATGGGACATCCACAGCCTCCTTGGGCAACCTGTTCCAGTTTGTCACCACCCTCTGTGGTGGCTCTCTGCAAGAGCCAAAATACTCAGTTTGATTTTGGGTAGAATTTGTATGCAGAGCTTCAGACTGGCATAGAAGCTCCAAAGAGAAGGGTTTCAGAACACATTTAGTGTGAGTATCTGGTATCGGTGCTTTGCTGACCAGGGTTGAATTTAGAGACAGTGTAAAATGCTTTGGTGAATGGGACATAACAAGATGAGAATGACTGCAGCTACATAAGGTTAGTTGAAGACCTAGGGGAAAAAGAAGTGCATAGCATTGTTTCTTAAAATCCTCTGAACTGCTTCAGAACCTTATCTACCAATTAATTTTTTTTCCCATTTGTCCTGCTTATTGGATCATGACTTAAACCATGAAGTACCTCCAGCTCAAACACTCCGGCCATAAGCTTGTGGCATTTATCCTGTCATTACAGCAATTTTGCTGCCTATTCCATCTTTGCAAAGAAATGAAAAATCCTCTCTTTTTGAAAAATTAGTTATCCATTTAATCAACATGAAGGATAGCTGATGGTAGAGAGGGAACTTCTGCTCTTCACCAGGGAGATAATGACAAGAGTATCTGTGCTCCCAGTCGTGAGCAGCCCCACAGCCATTTGCATTATACTCCCTGGGGTTGGCTGGACCAACTTAGGGACAAGCTGAAGGGCACCACCAATGCTGAGATATTCCCAAAGGAAATATTTACCATCAAGCTTAGGAGTGTCCTGTGGCTGGACACTGAGTGCTTGTCCCGATTCTTTTCCTCTACCCCATCTCCTTCTTCATTTGAGCAACTGATCTGACTGAGGCAGTCAAGGTGATCTGGTCTTACTTAGGAACTTCACTACTTTTCACAAGTTGCCCTGAGATTCCAGACCCCAACAAGAATGCCATTTCTCCATCTGGTTGCACTAGGAAGAAACGCACAATATTGCTGTTTGTGGCATGAAAGACTGCTGTGTGTCACAAAGGCTGATCTCTTATTTGACACATGAGAAAGCAATTAGGGTGGCAAGAGAAGAAGAATGTTTCAGTAAAAAAGATGAAAAACTGTGGGATCTGGCTAATTCCAGAGGCAATACCACTTACTTTATTACTTGATGCCAGCAGTTACAAAAACAGCAACTATGCTCCTTCACCCGCAGTGATTCTCTCAAACTGGCTGAGAATAGCTACATCACTATCAGTAAACTTGTTGCATGTATTTGGAATAAAGCCTCAGAAGACATGTGATGGGTAGGTCACTACTCAACTGTGTGCATACCCAAGGGACAGAAGAAAGCCTGTGAGATGATCCTGTTGAGAAGAGGGAGATTGCCTTGCTAAGACAATATATTGGCAAATAGTAAAGATCCAAGCCATTGCTTGCACTACATTGCAGTGGACTTCAGGACTAATATGGAAGCTGATATAACATGATAAAGTGATAAAAGTTTGCCACGACTCATCTGCTCCCCACTAGGAAAAAACTGTTGTCAGTGAGAAACAACCAAGGAAAATGTTTGAATGATGAACACACAACTGCAGAAGGATATGGCATCTATGTAGGAACAGATTTTTGTAGTCAAAGATCCTGGATTCCCATCACTGAGCTGTCAGGCAAGCAAAGAGTAATGCCAAGAATAGAGGATAACCGAGATTTGTGTCCAAACTATGATGCTGAACTCAATCCAAGATGCCCTGCGGCTGTTTAACTGACTGGGAAAACTCAAACAATCCCACACAGTCAGGCTGCACTCGTAGTACCTCAGCAGTTCCTCTTGCCATGATAACGGCTGTCAAGAAACAATATCTACAAGGAAGTCTTTGAGCCAGTCAGTAATCATTTGTATCCACGTCTTTGAACTCAGCAAGAATATGAGGTGGGAATATGCTGTTATATTCACATTACAGCTGCAAAATATTAAAATCTTCTACAAGCATCATGACCTAACTCATGGTTTTGGCAGCTACCACTCTCTCAGGAACCATCTACTTATGTCACATTCCTTACTTCGTTTAAGACAAGTTTTCAAACAACTGTCACGTGAAATTTCCTCTGCACCTGAGGGTTTTGCTCCAAGGATGACCAGCTGTAGAGATCTGGTGGAGCAGGGTACAAACCCCATGCGTACCACTATTGGAGTCACTTGCAAGAGCAGGACACAGCCTTAAACCTACATGAATGTGAATGGAGACAACAAAACTATGCCAGCAGCCCATTTGTTGGATTGGATATTGCCTTAAATCTTAGCCTCTCAACTTTCATCCAGTGCTGCGTGGCTTCTGGTAACGTCCAAATTACTTAGTGTGCATTGTGAGCAATAAAACCATTGGCATTCTAAAGAGGGAGGAACTGACAAGTGAGGTGAGCACTGTTTTGACCCACTCCAATATTAAATAGCTCTTATCTAAGATGGGTCATAGGTATCATTCATCACAAATCACCCCTTCGCAGTGTCATTTGGAGGTAATGTCCACCTGCGTCGTGAATATCTGAAGTTTTCTATCAAAATAGCCTTGGATGAGCTAAAACAACCATTTGTAAATCCTGAAGTAAGGAGAACATTCCTTGATAATTTTTTTTCTTAGAAACAAAGAAAAACAAAAGGACTCCATAAAGCTCATTGCTTGTGCACTGACAACCTTGTTTGTGCAAACATACACAGCTTAGTGCAACTCTCAGTCAAAAGGGATGTATATATTAGCATCATCATATGCAGCAATTAGAAACCCCCTGGTATCCTGTTCTTTCTGCTCCTTCCCCCTCTACTTTATTTAAAAGATTTTGGCTTTTGAAATCACCCGCCCTCATATCCCATTCTCCTTCATGTCAGCCTCAGCCACGTTGCCCTCTTCCTTACCTTCTTTAAATGTTCAAAGGTAATTTTAAAGAACACCTCATTTAGCTTTCATTTTACTGAGATTCAGCATGCCCATAAATCAGAGCTGAAGGGGAACTGGAGAGGGTCTCAGCTAATCAAAACTCCAATCTCTAAATGTTTAAATATAAATCAAAATAGTTGAAGGCTCTCCAAACCTTCAATTTTCTTTGAAAGCTCTAGTTCTTATTTTTTTTTTTTTCCTATGCTTAGCTCTCAATTTCACCCTCATCCCTTGAAGGTATTTTTTCTAAGTATTTTTTTAGTAGTTTTCTCCAAGACACTGAGCTGCCTGTTCAAGAATGATATTAAATTTTGACCTGTGAGTCAGTTGCTATTGCTCCCAAGTAGCAGTGCTTTGTCCAAATTAAGGTTTTAGGGTTCAGCTCCTAAATTGAAGTTTACTAATGACTATAAGGCTAAAAATGTTCCTAGAATCTATTGAAAACATGACTTTGATCATCCATTCCATATTGCAGTCAGCACTACATGCTCCATATGTCAGAAATGATAAAATGTTCTTGCCTCCCTCTTTTGCTTCAGAAGTCTGAAAGTCTGCTAAATTAATCTGCTTACCTGTCTTTACCACATCTTATAGTTCTGGAATGCAATATGGGTTAGGAAAGTTAAGAATATAAGCTTATTTCTCTCTCTTCCTCCCTCCTCTCCTTCCTGTGCTAAAGTTATTGTAGAAAAGGGGAAAAAAAAAATACACGTTGTAAAAGATATTTTTGTCCTTGGGTTTAATCATTCAAGCATGTGAATTTATCTAAAGGGCTCTTATTGAAAAGCTGATCCTCTAATTCTTCCCAACGTGGAGTATTGGTTTGTTGTAAAAAAAAAAAATTAAAAATAAAAAAAAAAAATCAGAAATCAGCCCTTCAGAAACCTACCTTGTAGGAAGAAATGGGAAATGCCTGAATGAGTGAGGCATGTGCACAAACATACGCAAAAGGTTTTCTGTGCAATGCCAAGTGTCCGTTAACAGGGGTTGTACACATAGTATCTATTTGATGTATTTACAATGAGTACATAAGGTTATGTAAAATGGGATTTATGAATATGTCCTGCAACATACCAGAATAATGCCTAAACCATCCTGGATTGCTCTTGGTAGGAATACTCCTCTCTGCAATCACTTTTCAGTTAGTTGGGTGAATTTTTCAGATCTCTCTTCTAGATGCTTGAGTTGGGTTAGATGAACTCAATAAAAATACTGTGCAAGAGCCAGTAGACAGTGGGAAAGAGTTTTTCAGAGAATAGGAATTTTGCTTATTTTCACTCTGAAGCAAATTTCTGTATATGGAACCTAAACACGATTCTGAAATTGGGTTGTTTCAACAGAATAAGAAATTTATTTGGGAAATAACTTGTTCATTTATGTGCGTGACAAATCTCTAACTGTGTGAAAGGATTTCTACGAAATCAGTTTTGCCTCTACATAAAATAAGCAAATACTTCAGAAATCCAGGAAGACATCAGATCAAATGGACCACTGTACCTGGAAGCAACTCCTAAATAGGAAAAAAAAAAAAAAAAAAGAGAGAGAGAGAGAGAGATTGAATTCCCACAGATTTGCACAGAAAAGAATGGAAAGAAAAAAAAATAGAATGAAAAATCCAGGATCCTTTGGCTGATAGATAATTCACTTCATTCTTTACATTTGGAAGGCATTCATTATACAGATCTCTTACAATATTTTACCCAGCCTCATACATACCACTCACTTTTCTTTTTTTGAGGGAATCAAGTTGGAAAAGGTACTGTATCTAAGTGGCTACTTCCCTGAAGATAATTACTGCATAGTAAGGTAAATGTTCTGCTTCGTATTCTCTTTTCTTCCAGATAAGCCTGGAAAAGATCAAACCACCCAAAAAAATTAGTATAGACATTTTTGAATCTTTCTGTGATGAATTTCAGAAACAAAATCTCACTAACATTACAATATTACTTCCATTGGTGATAAAATGTTCAGCTGAACTTTTCTGAATCAGTTAAAATGCAAAGAAACACATGCATACATAAGCAAAAAAAAAAAAAAAAAAAAAAAAGAGAGAAAGGAAGGAAAAAAAAAACTTCAAAACACAGAATGAAACAGTTGTCAACACTCGTATGTTCACAGGCATATTGAAAAAGTAAGGTAAAGAGCAATACTGCTGAAATACAGGAGGAGTTTAAGGCCTCCTATACTGTATTTAGTCTGAAAGTCATAGAACCATAGAATCATTAAGGTTGGATATAACCTCTAAGATCATCTAGTCCAACAATTCCAGTCACCACCACCATGATCACTAAGCCATACCCTAAGTTTCACATCTCCGCATTTCTTGAACATCTCCAGGAATGGTGACTCCATCACTGCCCTGGGCAGTCTGTTCCAATATCTCACCATTATTTCTGATACAAGCCAGAATGCCATTGGCCTTCTTGGCCACAGGGGCACACTGCTGGCTCATGTTAAGCCAGCTTCCCAGCCACGCTGCCCAAAGCCCACAGTGCTGCATTGTAATTTTTGTGACCACAGAGGAGGACCTGGGGCTTGGTCTTGTTGAACATCATAAGGAGAACACTCTTATGCACCAGAGAAATTAAGTCCTGAGATATCCATTTTGAAAGGATGATATGATACTTAGTTCTGAACAGTGATGTGTTTTGGTACATGTAGTAGTGGAGCATCAAGTTTCACGACTGTTTCTGCTGCTCTGGATTTCTACAGGACAGCAGATATCCATACCTATCCTGTAAAAATTTCCAATGCACCAGCTGAAATCTCTTTGGAAAATTGAGCATCAAAATTCAGATCGTTTCCCTCAGTAAAGTCGTTTTCCTTCTTTCATGTTGCAAGCTCATGTGACAGCTGGCATACTGCAGGTGTCACTGGTCATCATGCAAATTAATAGTTATATAAATATTACTAATCGATGGCAGATATCAAAGCTGTAATTTTCCCAGGACTTTGTAGAACCCAGGTAAACTGCAAATCAGGCATGGAGCTGCTGACAGACAGACAATACAGACCATTGTATTGCTCTTACACAGGAACCTGTGGCATGGGAATATATTAATTTTTAATGGAAAATGTTATTCTTTATGGTCAGCTCTTTCAGCAGAATCATTTATCAAGACTGACACCAACCAGATCCACTGTATGTTGCTAAGGATTGATGGTACAGCAGAAGGGGGGGGGGGGGGGGGGCAGGGAGGAAATCAAGTATTTACAAATGGCCTGATTTTTAAAACACCACTACTTAGAATCAAGTGCAATTACAGAGCATTTGAATGAGTATTAAAGTATTTGTATTGCCAGTTTGCAAATTCAGCATCTTGAGAAGCCCGAATGGATTTTTGTGTAATTATTGTCATTAACTCAAAGGAGAAAATGCTCAGCAGAGAGTCTGCTTAAAAAAAGAGCAAGTGCATAAATGTGTAATTAAATAGCACCTCCGTGCCTAATTCCTCACATGATCTACTAAAATATACACCTCATAAGTGCTGAGTACCTCGGTGACATAGCACAAGCTATGCGGTCTGCATGGCATTAACTTCAGGGAAGCTATATTTGGGGTCGTCTGAGGAGTTTCTGTTAGGAAGGTGACATTGAAAAATTTTCTTCCTCTGCATTATCTTCCTTGCTAACAGATCCACATCTTTTTTTTTCTACAAGCACTAGGAACAAAAATAATAATAAAAAATTATTACAGCGTGTCCTTGTGCTCACAACAGTCACAAGTTTCCCTAATTCTTAGTCCCTCTACCCAGAAGCCACAGCAGGCAAAAGCAATAGGCACGTTTCATGGAAAATCTCCGTCAAACTTGAGTTCTCCAGTTCTCATTAGCTTTGCACACTGTCACAGATATGAGTTTAAGTAGTTGGTCACTAGAAGAGTTTAGAAAGAGCTGGGAATCATAGAATGAGAAAGGAATATTGAGAAATACCGGCTCCTTGGCATTCAGCCCCAAGGTCCATGGCACCTTGCACCTGTGCAAAGGTTTATCTCCATCAGTGCCTCTATGTGTGATCTCAGATGCCTACTTACCCTCCATTTTCCAGTTGCAAAACGAGGATAAGCATTCTTATTTTTGCAAAATGTTTTCATTGCACTACAGTGAAAGAGGAAATGAAGGCTCAAATCACCAACATTTTCCAACAGTAACACGTGGTGTTTTATATTAGAAAATCTTCAATACATCCATTACATTAGATAGCACGAGAATATCAGTGGTATAGGACTGTATGGCTGGCTGCGCTTTGGAATAAAGGTGGATTTTTGATAATTTGCTAGGAAGGGGTGGCAGCAAGGCTTTTTATCTTTGACTCTTCGGAGGCAAAGCAACAGGAAAATGGGTAAAACCAAATTATGACAGAACAAGATTAGTTTAACTTCAATGAGGGTGCCAGCTTTAACTCAATTTTAGACTAAAAAGTCTGTGTCAGGGATCTGGTCTCTATACAAATTAAAAATAAATAAATAAAAACTGTTTTAAGGTGGATATTGAATAGTTACTAGTACCAACAAGTTCTATGGCACTTAGCTCACTTTTAGAGATTGTAAACATTTACCCAAGATGAAATTGGTCATGTATTCAGCCAAACACATAATGGCTTTGTTCAATATTTTCTGCAACAAACTGCTTTCACCCACCCATCTCAGAAGCATTCATTCAAGTTCTCAGTTCTTACCCCATTGCCACATGAGCGATATTTTCTCCCGTGACCACAACAAGCAGTTCCTTGTTCCACCCAGATGTGTTCTGTGCTCTCAAGCTGATGCATGAACTCAATTTTGACTACAAGAACAAGTCCAAGCTCAGAAATGTCAGAGTGTCAAGCGGGGCTGTGCTTTATAAACATTCCTTTGTTAAGAAAATTGGAAAAGTTTGGAAAAAGAATTTTCCATGAGAAATGATTTCTCTTGTAAACACTGCTTGAAAGCTTTTTTCCTCAAATTATGCTTGACAGATGTTTGAGAGACAGTACTAATAAAACTTAGAGTTACTGTTTTACCAACAGAATGAACATCTTCAGGTTCAAGCACTGGTACCCACACTTCTGGGTCTTCATCCAGTGTGATCCTTGCTGTTACTGTGAGGATGATATTCCCCAGTAAGTACTCAAGACTTAGGTCCATTTCTGGAGACCACAGCTTTCACAGGACTCTGGGAAAACCCCAATGCCATTAGCAAAAGAGAAGGAGGAAAGCTCTTTGGCTTCTGTGTATCTCCCAGATCATAAAAGTCAATTTTCTTCCTTGCTGCTGTCCATGAACTGATTCTATCTACTGCTTCTTATCTTAGCAACAGCTTGCCATCTCTTGGGGAGAGGGGGCTGGGTCTTTGTTACATGCTTCTACAGCACCCTGTGAAATGGTGATGGGATCTCCAGGGATTTCTGAAGTGCAGATAATGAATCTGACAGACTCTGTGATGGAGGGGCTGTCAATCAACAGTGAGTTATTCACATACCCTCTGTCAGGCTCCCATCACTCCACAACGAGTTGTTGCCAGGGATTCAACAGATAAAACAGAGGGGATTGGAAACAGCCTAGGGCCAGGTGGTGCAGCTGGGGCCAGTTCTGGTGTAGGCAGAGCAAGTAGTCGCCTGGGGCAGGTGACTGCTGCAAGGGGGTTGGAGGAGAATGAAAGACAGGTAGAAAAAATAGATAAGGTCCTGTTGCCTTTGCACCTTGGAAACTTCAGGCAGGGAGGGGTTGCCTCCTTCTGCTCTGTCCTCATGAAGCCCCATCTGGAGCACTGCATCCAAGCTTGGGACCCTCTGGGCTGCAGCACCTCCGCTCCAGGACCTTCACACAGGATAAGGGAGATGGGGGTGTTCAGTCTGAAGAAGGGAAGGCTCCAAGGAGAAGCTGCTGAAGCTTTTCAGTATTTAAAGTGATCTTATCAGCAGGAGGGAGACCAGCTGATAGTGGTAGGACAAGCAAGAAGTTTTAAACTAAAAGAGGGAAGATTTAAGTCAGATGTTAGGAGGAAATTCTTTACTGAGAGGCAGTGAGGCACTGGCACTGCTGCCCAGAGCTGTGGGTTCCCCATCCCTGGAGGTGCCCAAGGCCATGGATGGGCCCTGAGCAGCCTGAAGTGGTGGGGGCACCCAGCCCACAACAGGGGTTGGAATTGGATGGGCTTTAGAGTCATTTCCAACCCAATCATTCTGTGATTATATGTTTCTATGAAGGTGGAAAATCCATTTCATCTCCTGCCTGCATTTCCCACACTTCACAGAGCTCTTTCCACTCCAGATGATCCGAAAGCAGTGTGGAACAGTATATTTGGTGCCTGGAGGAGCTTAGGGAGTGTTGGAGGCTATCCTCTGTTTTCATTCTCATCAGTGGAAACCTAATGAGGATGTGTAGTAAGGCACTTATACTGTTGTAACTGTGAGTACCTACAGGCCTCCCTGCTGCCATGACCTTCTATAAATCCAACCTCTCTATCACTACACCTGTGAACCAAAGAACATAACTGTGTGTAAAATAAGTCAGTAAGGGAGGCTGGTCCAATATGCTGCAGCTTTCTGAAAGGTAATAAAGTAGATATCAAATGTATTACAGAACAGAGAGATTATCAACAAACAAACAACAACAACAACAAAAAAAAACTGAATTGCAAGGAAAATGTAGGGGAGAAGTTGATGAATGAGAATTCCCTACCATTTAGTGTGAGCTCTGCCCATTTCCTACTGAAAGAGAATCCTTCATGTTCACTGATGTCAACAGAAATAGTAGATGAAAAAGGCTGAGAAATAGCATTGTTTACCCTTGTCAGCATCAGAAAGCTAATGTGCTCTTTGAACCAGTGTTCAGAAAGTACAAAGAATTGTGAATTATGCAAAAGAACAAGGTTTCCCTAACTAAAGCCCTATCAGGCAAGCTTTCCAAGAGGTAAATGTTCCAATTACAATGATTGCTCTTCAAGCCTGAAGTTACATTCCCTGTTAGAAAAATCAGGTCAAAGTGATGGAGTACTGTTGTCACTGCTTTGTGTTGGCTCCTTTGACTTCAGCACTATCAATGTGACACCAGTCACAACAAGAATTTGTTAAACTCTCTGAAAGTCAAAAGACTGAAAATGAAAAGTAGAGCTAGGCTTTGTAATCCACCTAAGGACACAAGGACACTTGAAGTTTGTTTTTTTTTGTCCTAAAAAGAATAATCTGTTTAAGATCACTGTTAAGATTAATGTTACCCATTACTTATTAGTTTTGAATTTGCATAGGCAATACAAAGACATTAACCTCACTAGGATTTGACTAGATATTGCTTTGGGCTGATATATTCAAAACTTGTTCCTGTATCATTGTTGGTCTTTTTTTCTTTCTTTAGTACTTAAACAAACAAACAAACAAACAAATTAAAAAACCTACTCGTTGAAAGAGCTGATTTTTAACTTTGGCAGTATAGACTGTGACTAGGTTGGAGTCTAGTCAAACATCTGATGATGAGTGACTGAAAGAAATTTTTTCTAACAATTTCTTCAACAACAGTGTTTAAATTTTAGTTTTCAGAAAGTTTGTATTAGAACTGTCACACTATCATTTATGTTGATTCACACAGTCTTTATGATGCAGCTCAAAGAATTTCATGAAAAGCCTCGATAAGAACATGCAGCTAGATAATGCCTAACAAAATCATTAAACAGGCAAAAAAAGAGAAATATTTCAGCCAGTTTCTGTTCAACAAAAAAAGGACAAAAATAATGTCGGAAACTTGTAAGAAGAAAAGGGGCAATTGTTGAAAATCTTTGGCAGAATACCTTTAAACATTCATTTCCCTATATGTCATCAATCATATAGAAGAGGAAAGTCAAGCTGCATCTCTTTATAAGATAGAAAAGAATATAAAGATTTCCATAAATAGCCTTTTTCTACATTAAAATCTGCATGTGGAGATTACTTACATATTGGCTACCAAGGAAAACAAGGATTTACACAATCCCAGCTATGCATTCATCCACTCATCTTTACATCCTTCTGACAACTTATGAACCTGTTTCAATCAATTTTCATAGAAATGTAGAATTTTCATGAAAATTTACAGCCTAGGGTACATGGGGACTTAATTACTTGTACCAGCCAGAATAACACAGGCTCCAGTTACCCTTAATCAGATTCTGGATAACTCATGCTGGGGGGAATGGAAAGCCAGTGTAACTCCAGTCTTCAAAAGGAGCAAGGAGGAGGACCCGCAAAACTGCAGACCAGAGACTTGAAGCTTGAGACACAACCACAAGAAACATGATTTCATTAGTTCTGCGGCTTGTGGAACACCTTGTTCCCAGTAATGACTTCTTTTGAAACTAATAGCAAGGATGAGACTTCTTCCATTCCAGTACTCAGCAACTGAAGACACAATTGACAGTATACAAAGTCTTATAGAAAAGGCGTGGATGCAGTATTTTATGTGAAGCCTCACAAGAACTGTGCATACTCAAAGACTACATTTCGAGTGATACTATAGCTTCTGAGGGGGATTCTCCCTTAACATCATTTAATTTCTAGAAGTTTAAATAGATCACAGCCATTAAGGTTATTCCCTTTTACGCTGGCACTGTCAATGGTCTAAAATACAGCTTTTTATGGGAAAAGAGTTACTCTTCACTTTGAATGAGTACTCAGTCCATAAAGGTGTGCATATGTCTCCCTTTAGAGGCCACTAGACATGGGAGTGCCAATTCATTAGTAATAAAGTTCAGAAGTGATTGCTGAACTGCTCTCTCAATTTTGAAAGTTCATGGAGAATGAGCGCTGGAGGAAAGACAATGAAACTCCAGTTTTCAAAAACGGAAAGAAAGAGAATTTGAGAAAATACAGACCTGTCAGCCTTGCCTATGCCCCTGGAAAGATGATGGAACAACTTATTCTGGATAACATCTCCAGATACAAGACAGTTATCTGGAGTAGTCAATATGGATTCACCAAGGGGAAATCATACTTGATCAAACTGGCAGCCTTCTATGATGACATGACTGTCTGGGAAGATGAGAAGGGCAGTGTATTTTGTGTACTTTGACTTCAGCAAGGTGTTTGACAATGTCTCCCATGACATTCTCATAAGCAAGCTTAGGAACTGCACAACAGATGAGTGGACAGTTGAGAACTGGCTGACTGACAGAACTCAAGGGATTGTGATCATTGTCACAGAGCCTGGCTGGAGGCCTGTAACTAGCAATGCTCTCAAGGGCTTGGTGCTGGGTCCAGTCTTGTTCAATGTCTCCATCAATGACCTAAATGACAGAATAATTTGTTGATGATATGAATCTGGGAGGAATGGCTGATATACCAGAAAGCTGTGCTGCCATTCAGTGAGACCTGGACAGGCTGGAGAGTTGGGTGGAGAGGAACCCTTGTGAGGTTCAACAACAAGTGCGGGGTCCTGCATCTGGGGGGGAATAATCACGTGCAGCAGTACAGGTTAGAGGAGGATTGACTGGAAAGGAGCTAGGCAGAGAAGGACCTTGATGTCCTGGCAGACAACAGGTTGGTCATGAGTCAGCAGTGCGCTTTTGTAGTCAAGAAGGCCAACGGTATCCCAGGGTGCACTGAAAAGAGCTGGTCAAGGGAGGTTATCCTATTCCTCTACTGCATCCCATTGAGGTCAATGATTAGGGGGTCTAGAGCACCTCCCTTGTGAGGAAAGGCTGAGAGTTCTGGAACTGTTCAGCCCAACGAGGAAATGACTGAGAAGGGATCTTATCAATGCTTATAAATATCTAAAAGGTAGGAGTCAAGTGAATAGGTTCAGGCTCTTTTTGTGTCCCCAGAGACATTACAAGGGGCAGCAGGCACAGACTGGAACACAGGAAGTTCCATGTGAACGTGAGGAAAAGCCTCTTTACTTTCTTTACATCTTTACTTCTTTACTGTAACAGAGAACTGGAACAGGTTGCTCAGAGAAGTTGTGGAATCCCCTTCTCTGGAGATATCCAAGATCCTCCTGAATGCCTACATGTGCAACCTGCTGTAGGGAAGCTGCTTCAGCAAGGGAGTTAGACTCCATGATCTCCAGAGGTCCCTTGCACCCCCTGTAGTTATGATTCTCTGATTCTGTGAAGCAGTGGTACATTTCATGTCTGTCTTGTAGATTTTGAAGAGAAAGGCTGTGCCAAATAATGTGCAGTTTTGACCAGGGACCCTATGTCCTATCATGAATATAAATAGTCTAACACTGTAGACCAGCCCTCACCTTTTCTTTCAAACAACAAAGCACCAGAAAATTAGAAAATATTCAACTCAGTGCAAACTACAAGAATTGACTGATTTTGAGTGATCATCTATGAGCTAAATATCACGTAAAAAAAATTGTTATAATGTGGAAATACACTTTGTTTGCCCTTGCTTAATGGCAGCTTTGGAAGCTTCAGACTTTCCAAAGTGATTCACATTCTGGCTTATAACAGACTCCAGGTGCCAAAAAATTCCTTCAAAAAGCATTCTGAGTCAGAAAGAAAGTTCCAGTCCCAATAGTAAATGTAATAATTGTTCATGCTGCCACATTTCCATCTGGGGTGCTTTTAAGAACCCCTCACAGCAACAAAATAAAATTAAAAAAAATTTAAAAAAAATTTTAAAAAAAATTGTTTGGTAAGTATCTTCAGTACATTTACAACTTTTAGGGGAAATATCAGTGATGGGGTATTCATATGGAAGGTCATGTAGGGATTTGGGCTTCTCCGCAGATATTGAAGTTGTCCTGTTTTTTCCTATTCATTCCTTCAAATATTGCAGTACGGAGGTAATGTTTACAATGGTTTTGATGTCTTTTTAATGATTCTTAATTGCCATTTCTAAAAATAATTTCAGCAAAGGTCCAGATTTTAGGAACATGTCAGCTGTCTTCCACCTGAAAAAAAAAAAAAAAAAAAAAAAAAAAGCCAGTAATGATTTGCAACTTGGTTGGCCATACACCAAAGCACATAAAAACATCAGCTGGGTTTTGTATCTCTGGTGGGTCTGGAGGACAGAATCAGATACCAGATACCTCTGTCACTAAAGGAAAGACAACCAAAGCAGGTGAATTCTAGTTTGTATGTCAGTGTAGACTGACTCCCTCTAGGGAGAGAATAGCTTTGCCACCTCAGTTTCCAGTGGAAGAGAACTTGCAGAGCTCTGTGGGCTCTCTTTACAGATTCCATTCCATGTGCAATTGGCTTATTAATTAAAACATATTCTTTACTGTATTCAATACTTTAAATGGAATGCATCTAATGAATATCCAGCTGCACTTTTCCTTCTTTATACATAATAATTGAGAATCATAAATTGCACTTGTTCCAATCCGGGAACATTTTGCCCATTATATGGCTGCTGGTGATAATGTATCAGACAGCAATAATGATGCTTGATTTTCATAAGCTGCACTAAATGCCAAATGCTCAGAGCTACATGTTTTGATTAGCAGACTAAGCAAACCATGACATGAGAATCCTTATTTACATGGAATGCTAAGGATTCTTTTCACAAAGTGATTTATTTAGCTGGAGGGAATTTTTAAATGCACCTGACCGACCTGCCTTAAACAAGGAGTTGGACTCAATGATCCTAATGGGCCCCTTCCTACTCAGGATATTCTATAGCATCTAGATCATGAGGAGGTATCATGGCAGATACCTCTGGTGAACAAAGGTCTTGAATGCTTGCCTAGTCTAAGCTAGATATGCAAAGAAATATGCTAAAAGTCATTCTGTAGGTAATTTACTATGAACATTGAAGTCTTTTTATTAATATTTTTATGTAATGCGTGTAGGAGTTGAATCATAAGAACATGTTGTGGAGAGTTCCGTAGACTGAGCGAAGGTATTTTGCCCTAGATGAAAACTTTTATGCATCTCACTACTTTCCTAACGCTCCTCCGCCTTTCTCTGCAGCAATTTCTGTCCTTTACACTCTGTGAAATTACACATCTTTCTTTCCACAAGCACAATCCCTTTCCGACACGCAGAAAAGCAAAGAAATCCACGTCTAGGTTCCCTTGCATGCTCTGTGTTGTTCTTTCAGCTCCACCTATTGGCGTCCTAAAAAACGGAGCGTTCTGGGGCAGGCAGCAAGGCTCTCCTGTCTGCGCTGAGTGCATTGCTCAGCTAGCTTCCTTCACACGCTGGTGGCCCATTCCCCTGACAGTGCTGTAGCAGGTTGAAGAGCATGACTAATCTATGTAGTTTTGGGCCAGCTGGTCATGATGAGCCACACATTACGAAATATAAGTAGAAAATCTTTGGATTGTGGCAGCACCAGCAAACGTCCTTTAGCCAAATTGAATATAACCCAACCCATAGGAAGAACCACCATGTTACTGTAGCCAAAATGGCCTTGTTGTAAATCTGACCCAAAATCTACCAGGGCAGTGGTGGCAGAAAGGACAAACTATAGAGAAGTGAAGAAATGAAGATGAAAGAATGGGCAGCCAATCTGTTTCTCAACGCAGATGTTTCAGAATCTTTTTCCTTCCTTCATTAAGAAAAGGCCTTTTTAGGCCAACAGAGAATAATCAGATTTCTGTGAAAGAGCAAACTGTGAAGTTATTCCTAAATAATCTCGTTTTTGTCACCCTTGCAAAGTGGAGGAGACACCCAGGAAAGAAAAGAGCCAGCCAGATGGGAATCGGCTGTCTGATATCTGACAACCTGCCACAAGGTCCTGTGTACTTTCCAATTCTTCAGTTGATTTGCTGGGAAGAATATGTCCACCAGAGCACAGCTCTAGGTCCCAGAGACCTTATAGCTTTGGCTGGCCCTTCTTGGGAGTCAGAATTTCTGGCTATGGAAGGGCTGGTACAGGACACAGAAAGCGCAGAAGAGCAGCCTCATGCAGAGCAGGGGGAATTGTGCCAGGACACATGAAATCTGAGCTCACATTTGGCTCAAGCTCGCTACCAGCATTTGACCTCAGCTGAAAAATCACTTTCTCACTTTGTGTTTCTATTAACCTGTCTCTCACACACAGTTTTTCTAAGTTTCCCTCCAGGAAGATGTGTCAGGTAATCACCATCCTACCTGGAGCTGCCATCATTCAAACAATTGATTGGAAATAAATACAAGAGGGAGATTCTATGAGAGCTGCATCATGTCTGTCCAGGAATTCACATAAGGCTCAGCAGTCAACCAGAGATGGTGGTGGGAGACCAGAATTTTTTATTTTTTTTCTGAAACATTGAAATGATTCACATTCTTAAATAACATCTTCAACCCTCATTGCCAGGTACCTGTGTAGCATTTAATAACTTCATAACACAAGGACTTAGAAACTGTTCTCCAGCAATATACTTTTAAATTCTAAAACGGTAACACTGGTTTGGTACACAGTCCAAACTACTGGGCATTGCTTCTGTAAGTGTTTATTGGAGATGACTCTGAGTGCTGATTACACTCAGAGCTGCACCAGCAGCTCTGCAGGTCTCCAGGCTTTATCTGAAACCTCCCAGCCTACAAATTGATGCTGACAGCCAGAGAAATGGGTATTTCCACCACTTCTGTGAGAAATAGCATGAGAAGAGCCTTTCCATGCCTTGGCATTTCTGGTTCTAGAAACTAGAAGATAGATGGGGTGGAGGGATGTAGAGGTATTTTATTTTCAGGGCTTCAATAAAAGATTCGATCAGATACATCCAACACAGTCTGAAAAAGCACAGCATATCCAACGTGGGAAAAGATAGGCATCCTTATAGGTTTTATCTTCTCTCCTGTGTAGCTCAAGTTTAACTTGGCAGCATTTCCAGAGATAACCTGTCACTGGCAAAGTTTACAGCCTCATGCCTTACTTCTGCTCTGCAGCACCTAAAGAGGAAAAGGAAGTGGCTGAATTCATCTCTGTGTTATCTGGCTGCACTGAGAGGGGTTAGCAGAGAGAACAAACCTGACCCACAGTTTTCTGTATCTGAGGTGAGCTAAATTTGATCAGATGCGATCCAACTCGAGGCTTTGCAACTGCATAGGGGAAAAAAAAAAAAAAAATGCATAGAGGCATCTCAGGAATGAAGGGCAGAGCTGAGAAGAGACTCTTGCAGAAGAAACCTTGGAGAGCTGGATTTGCAGCTCCTCCTACTGCCAGGCCGGCGCTCAGAAAGTCTGGCAGAAGCTGAACACACAGGGACCCATGCCTTGCTGCCAGCCGACCTCTCCCCATCGTGCTCACTGAGAGTGCTGTTCCAGCTATCGATTTACCTTATAACTGGACTTAGGTGCCTGCAGCTTGAAACCATGATGTCCTTGCTCACCGCTTCCCTGTTACGAATAGCTCTGTCAGCATGCAGCCACAGGAGCCATGGTTTATGTTGAGCTGCTACAGTCGATAACAGAGACCCATCCACACCATGAGCTCTTTGACAGAGATTTTTGCTCATTCTTGCGGTAGTTTTTTTGGATCTAGCATAAAAGCGATTCCAACCTAAAGGCTTGCTACAGTGGGAGAAAATGCAGGAGATGCTCAGACGGCTGGAGGGAGCGTGGGCTGAGGACACGCAACGTTGTCTGTCTAGGAGAGCGAGCCCAGGAGACAGCAGCTCTCCTGCACACTGCTAAAAGATGTGGCTGCCTGGAAAGCCTGCCAAGGCACAGCTCAGATACCGTAAGTCATGAACATCAGATAAGGCTTGTCATTTTAAATAGGTACGGTAGGCTCCTGGAGCACTCTGCACGGAGAATAACCATGCAGCCTGCACTCTTGGTTGCAGTCCAAAACCAAACTGCCTCTTTATGCATGAGTCATGAGGCTGTGGACTTGTTCCACGGCCCCACACTATTTCTGCATCGCTTCACACACATTTAGGAAACCAGTGCATAATCCTTACAGCTGTATATTTGCACACAGGCACACACACACAAAAAAAATCACCCGCTGGTTCGTTAGCCTCTCCTTCCACACACGTATATACTCATGGATAGGCCATGCCAAGGTTGGCAAACCAAATCACAAACATTGCTTGAAATTAGCATACAAAATGCTCAAGAGCTGCAGCATGATAGGCAACTGCCCCTTGGTCAGGTACAGCACTGGCACAGAACCTGCCTGGATTTTCACACTGAAAGAAGCTGTGAGATGTTCCTGGGGAGGAAATACAGCACTCATTCCAGGAAGCTGTTATCAGAAAGATGTTCAGAGCCTCACTAACCTCTGGTCTCTATTATTCCCCTTCCCCTGACATCTCCAAGTTATTATTATCTGTTTACCACAGATTCAAACCATAGCAAAGAAAACAGAATAGAATCAATTTCTCTCTTTGCAGCTAGGAGGACAAAAATGTTCAACTTCCCGGGGAGGAAAAATGGCCCTTTCTTTCTTTTTCTTTCTTTCTTTCTTTCTTTCTTTCTTTCTTTCTTTCTTTCTTTCTTTCTTTCTTTCTTTCTTTCTTTCTTCCTTTCTTTCTTTCTTCCTTTCTTCCTTTCTTCCTTTCTTCCTTTCTTCCTTTCTTCCTTTCTTCCTTTCTTCCTTTCTTCCTTTCTTCCTTTCTTCCTTTCTTCCTTTCTTCCTTTCTAATTTTAAACTTCACTTAAGGTTTAGTGATTGAACAAAAGCAGACAAAAAAATATTGCAGTTATCTGACGTACAGAAGTGTAACACGAAGTCTGCTCATTATGGATAATATTTATGGCAGATCATAACGTTAAATTACAACTCAGCCGCCTCAGCCAGAAATTTGTAACACCACACATGTGCTTCTAATTAAGGGCTTTTGAAGTTGCCCTGGATATTTATTTTCAGGGGATTTAGTGCACAGAACGATTAAAGTTTGCTCTTGTTAGGAGTTCAGCAATCTGAAAAAAAAAAAAAGAAAGAAAAGAAAAAAAGGAGAAAGACTGCAAACGGACCTCAAACTAATATATAAGTTCGTTTTTGCATGAATGTATATGTGTGCTTGTGTTTATATCTATAAAAAATAAAAATGTGTGTGTTAACATAGATAAAATAATATATTAAAAACTGGGAGACAAAGGGTCCTTTATTTCAAATGTGGTCCAAGTCCAAAATTTGTGGCCGTAATTTTGTTTATAGGAAATCCTTTATAATGCTAGTTTAGTGTTTCCATATGGAATTCTCATAGGACTCTTTTTTTCTCCCCTCCCTTTTTTATTTGGATAAGGCAAGAGAAAAGTGAATGTACATTCCAAAGATGCATAGTCATTCCGGATCAAATTCAATGGATTCTGGCAAGAGTTGAAAAACACAGATGCAGTGTTTTAGGTCTCCTGCTGTGCAGCCTCCAGCCGTGAGTGTCTGGTTGAAGCACTTTGTAAAATCATGAAAACCCTATTAAATTCATGAAATTTGATATACTGCATTTTCAAGCTAACTTTCCATTGAACTGTCCATGAAGATGGAATTTAGCTGGCTTGCTTATACAGCGAGTGTGCACAAACACACACTTAACCATCTGCACATGAGCAGCAGGAGTTGCAGCAGTCTTTTACAGGGGTCTTTTCCCTCCACTTCTACAGCTGAATGTTCCTCTCCAAACAGCAGAAACTGAACCCAACGCTGGGAAACATTTCCTATCAAGCTTGCTTTAACTTTTCTACCACCCAGCTCACCCAACAGCCTTCACACAATTAAAGAGCTGAAGAGGTCCCAATGTTTAGGTGAAGGGAAGCTGACCTCCGACACAGCTGCCTTCTTACAAGTGAAAACAAAATCCCTTGCTAGGAAACTACCCAAATGAAAGCAGGCTGATATTCTTACTTCATTTCCTATTGGATTTCACATAATAAAGCCATCATATGTTTAAGCTTGGGTTTCTTTTCTCCTTTTTTAAATAAAAAGTGAGAGTGGTCCCCTGAGGTGAATGGTCTCGCTGTTAAAATTGTCCTTGAGACACAGGCAATTGCAACCCTTTGCATGCTTGTCAAGGTGCGAGATGAATGTATTTTAGTAAAACCAATCTGGCCTTGCCAGATTGCCTAGGCACCTACTTGGCTGAAAACTGTAACAGGTTCAATAAAATGTGTGTGTACCTGAGTTCACTACACGACTGCGTGAGGTTTTCTCTAGCTCCGCATGAGGCAAATGGGGCTCTCCCGTAAAACATGTTGTACTTCCAATTGTGCCTTTTATTCAAGGATCTGTAGATGCTTTAGAAACACTGAAATTCATAAAGATTCAGACCAGAAGGAACGTTTCAGCATTCAACCTGCGTTATACAGACTGTAAATTTCACCCTGTAGCTGTTATATTGAGTGTAGTAGTGTTGACTTCCAGTGTTGAGGTGAAGACTTCCAAGAGAAGTGGAATCCACTACTTTTTTTGGTAGTTTGCTACGAAAGCCAACCCATTCTAGTGTTAAAAAAAGACATCATCCTCAAGAAATAAGCCTCAGGGTTTCAGACATCATTGGCAATGATTATAATTAAGATTGTCCACAGGAGATTTACTTCCAACCTTTTTGAGCAAAACCATTGATAATGTGCCTTCTTTTCTCTTCCTGGTCTCTATCAGTTCTGCGCTATCCCATCCTTGTAACTATTAGGATTTTGTGTAGAAATGCACAGCGTTGATGGCACGTGATTATATCATCATAATTTTGGAACAATCTTTCCCCTTTCTGCTGTGTAAGCTTTGCATCAGCATGGGTTTGTAGCGTATTAAATAGGTTCACACCTTTTGATGAAAGGTACTATTGTAAGTACTACAGCAATTCAGAATTTGCAAGTGAAATATCCAGAAGTTTGTTCATTTATTTAAAAATCACAGAACCCTCTGGTCTGGAAATAAAGTCTTGCATTTCAGGACCACAGTGCATGTTTGACACATTTTCTGGCCTCACATATGCCAAAACAGAGACAATAGCCTGTTTGCTGTTTCCCATTCAAAATAAGAAAGGCAAAGAAATTCCACAAGTCCCTTAGGTACTCACTTTTTTTATAAATAAAGTTCTAAACTTGAACTTGTTGCAACACTCGTGTTTTTGTAAGAGTTAGACATGAATTCTCTTAGGTTTTATCAGGTGAATTACTTTCTGGAGCTACCTGCTTATCTCTAGTGACCAAAAAGGAAGTCTACTGCATCTCATTCAGACATTTATGCCTTTTTGGATGTTTATTCTGGGTGATTTGCTCCTTTACAAAACGCATTCAAATGAAGAAAATTGCCAAAGTCTTACTGTTGCTGTGATTGTTTAAGAACATAAGCACACAAACGGTTAGCAGAGATAAGATATGGGTTTTTTTTTTTTGATTGGAGGATGGCGTATTCCTGCACTACGTGCCACTAGTGTCAAAGAGTAAGCTAAGCTATTTTACATGCTTTCAAATGAAATTGATATAATGATTCATAATACAATACTCTGCGGTCTTCCAATTTCCTTTAAAACACTGAATCATCCATTTGCAGATGCAAGGAACATTAATTAATGAGGTTTATGTTAACAGACATCTTGAGAGGATTAACGTGCAAAAATTAGATAACTGAGTGCATGTCATTTAGGCTTAAAGTGCAACTCCTGCTGTGCTGTGTGAAAATTTTATGCAGAAAAGTACCTGTATTCTCCATGGTGCAACAAGCTAATGGGGGACGTATTAAGCTTTGCTAATTCAATACACAAATCTTAATACGTGCCCCAAAGCTATGGGAGTCATGTATTTACTGTTCTCTGCATTTTAGCAGGGAAGGCTGTTCAAAGGGGAGAAGAAAAAACAGTCTGAGAATATTCTGCTGGATATGCAGTAGGCAAGCTGAGAGAAAAGAAAATCTGGGAGAATCTTGTCTTCATCCCAGCCTCCTGACTCCTATCCCAGCCCTTTCTGGGATACAGCCATCAACACGGGGCAACAGGGACACATCAGTGGACGCATCTTATGTGGGGCTCCCTTTGATCCCTGCTCTTTTTGTGCCCTGTTCTTCCAAGGCCTCCTGAAATTTGGACTGATGTCTTTTTACAAACCAGGATCCTATTTACCTCTGTGATTTATGATCTTTTTGTCCTTCTTCCCACCACTGATATGATTGGAGAGATACGTCCTTTTGTAGTCTCATTCTCTCTGTTAGGTTGCCATCTCATCGGGACCAACAGGTGACCATGTTTCTCCTCAGTTCCTCACACATCCAGAGCTTTTTTTCTTGAAGAGACTATTCTTTACTTGACTAGTATTTTCAAACAAGTAGAAAATCTTGTAGATTTAACAGGTCTTTATAGTTTTCTCTACAATGCTCTTTTTTAAAATTTCAGACTACCACAAAAGCAAAAATACAGAAGCAAAGCACTGCCACATTCAAAACAGAGGTAGTTTTAAAAAGTTAATAACTAAGGTTAATAACTTCAAAACAAGATTCATAAACCACTTTTCTCACTTGGATCCCTAATGTATTTAACTTGGACCATTGGGCTGTCTGCAGACCACTTTCCTTACAAGTCTCCTATCTAGCTGTACATTGCCACATATGGTGTCCAGCCTTACTGCATTTAACTCTAAATTTTTTGGAGCAAAAATGACCATTTGTGCAGCCTCTTCCAGAGCATCCAATTCCACAGTCAGTCACTAAATGCTACCGCTGCACAAGTAATACTACCTGGTGAAATACTCACCATTAGGATTGGGAGCAACAGCCAAAGGCTCCATAAATTCACACTACCACAGCTATTCATTACTTCAAACAGTGTTTTGGATATCAGTCTTCCTCCTCCCTCTCCAACAACAATAACATCTTTTAAAAAGGAGCATTGTGCTCGTTGCTTAAACGTAATGAAATGTTTTCTCCACCACACAAGAAGTTGGGTCTCAAAGCCTTCTCTGTTTCCTCAGGCAAAACTCCAATGAGACAATTCAAAATGACCACATCATTACTAGCATCCTACTTAATAGGCTTTGGGGGTTTCACTGTGGAGTAGCAGAGATGGACACAGTTCAACAGTTCCTAAAAATCCAATTTAGAAAAGTGGAAATACAAATCTGTTGAAATATAGCTCCCCTGTCCTCTTGCAAATTCCAATGGGGGGAAAAAAAAAAAAAAAAAAAAAAAAAAAGAAAAGAAAAAAAAAATTTAAATGAATTTTAATGTTTCTCTTGCTTGTGGCATTTCATTTTTAGATATAGGATTTGTATTAGATGTTCTATAACAAGCTTGGTTACATTGTCTATTTTTATTCTTACTATTGTTCGTATTGTGTTCTTTATGGAAGCCTTTATCCACTAGAAGAGATGTTATACATACCCAAAAAGATGGCTCTTCTCTAAAGAATGTTTGGATTAAAACATGAAACAAAAGAAAAATTGATATAGACAAACAGATGGGAATCCATGGGCACAATACAAGGCAATATCGGTCAGATGAATACACAAGATCTCAATATACCAGAAGCCTGATCATTACCAAATTCTGCATTTCACTGCTCACTGGGCTATTTTTGTGCAACTCACTTCTTATCAGGTAATTTGTTTCCTTACCACCAAGTCATTTTCCTAGTAGGCCTGGAGAAGACTGGCAGATAGATGGAAGAAGAGAAAATAGGAAGGAATGATTGACAACAAGTCTGACAAAGCTCTATAAGAGCCTTTACATGGAAATTCTGGGGGAAGAAACTTGTCTGGTTCTCAGTTCCCCAAAAGATGAGTCTGTGTATGGAGTCATAGGATGGGTTGTGTGGTGGAAACTATAAGACTGATATTGATGACTTACTGATGGATTAATGGTACTTCTGAAATACCAGAGTGAACTGTGGGACCCCATCTCATTAGCTTAGGAGGTACAAAGTTCAGTTTGCCTTGGAGATTTCCTTCACTTTATAGATAAGAGAAGCCCACATTTCCAAGAGAATGAGCCCACTTCTGAACCAAGATGAGAACAGAGGAGGCAGAAACATTGTGTTTCCCTGAAGGTATCATTGAAGGAGAACTGCAGCTTGAAAGCATCTTAAACGCACCAGAAATATGACTCCTTTCTGGTGAAAAATCTCATACTTCCAGGAGTATACAGCAGCCTCTAGAAATAAATTAAAGTAACAGAATTAAAGCAAACCACAACCTCAGTCAACACGAGCACTCATGGAACTATATAAAGCCAAGTCAGTCAAGACAGCCAGCACAACATTGCCGTGGGCAGATCGTCCCTGACCTACCCAGTAGCCTTCTGTGATGGAATGACAGCATCAGTGGATAAAGGAAAGGCAATTGATGTCATCTAGCTAGACATTTGGCAAGGCCCTTGACATGGTCCCACATCACATCCTTATATCTAAATTGATGACATATGGATTTGAAGGGTGATCTATTTGGCAGATAAAAAGTTGGTTGGATGGTCACAGCTAAAGAGTTGTGGTCAGTGGCTCTGTGTCTAGACAGAGACCAATCATTAGTGCTGTTTCCCAGAAGTCTGTCTTGGGACAGTTGCTCTTTAACATCTTTAACATCAGTCACACAGACAGTGGGATTGAGTACACCCTGAACAAGTTTGCAGATGACACCAAGCTGAGCTGAGTCATTAGAAGGAAGAAATGCCATTCAGAAAGACCTGGGCAGGCTTGAAAACTGAACCTCACGAGGTCCCACGTTTAGGTCCCACATAAACCTAACGAGATTCAATAAGGCCAAGCACAAGGTGTTGCACTGGGACTGCAGAAATCCCAGGTAATTGAACAGCCTTGTGGAGAAAGACTGGGCAACCTGATCTGCTGTCTGATTTAATACAGGGTTGACAGCCGTGTATACAGGAGGGGATTTGGGACTGGACCAACTTTTCAGAAGCTTCTAACTCAAGCCATTCTATGATTATATCTTCCTATGTTTCTATCATTCTATGGTTAATCAAGAGTACAGTAGCTACCAGTTCACAGAGTTATTACAAATACTTCTGTCTTCATCATGTCTTTCTCTACAGCCAGTGATCATTTTTGTAATAGGAGAAATAATAAATACCCATAGCTGTTTGATTAGGCACAAAATTTCAATAATGCTGACATATGTGACAGTATTAGGACACTTGAGCTAAATCAGTGTTTCCATTTTCACAGTGGCCATCTGGTTGCTGAGTATTTCCATTTTTTCCTCCCATCAATTTGGCTTGACAGTTTGTGTATTCAGATATTTTTTGTTCCATGACAGCCCTTTCCAACCACAGGTCTCACATGCCCAGTTCCACAGTGGACAACCATTGGCTGAAATCTGCACAGCACCTGAGAATGCCATACACACTGTGGTGACAAAGGCCCTCATCAAGAACACGTTGGAGCCAAGAGACTTTTAACTGACTTCTGTAGGCCTTGTATCTAGCTTGTGGGGATTCAGTTTCTGAGGCTGTTGATCTGTCGCCTTTCATGAGCACTAATTTAACACGTTTTTCAATGCAGCTCAACTATCTCTTGGATAATTTCAAATGTGCAAAGTCAGATGGATGTGCTGTATGGCATGGTTCATAAAAATGAAAGGTCAGCTACCAATTGTCTTCAGTTTAAGCTTAGTGACTTCAGAAAAGTCCCTTTCACAGCCATGATAATTTATAGAAAGATATATTTCCATCTATTACTTCCAACAACAAAATTCTCTGGTTTGCAGCCATTGATTTTATAAAAGAGATAATAAAAGTGTAATGAGTATGGAGATGCAAAAGTGGAAATGACACTGAGAAAGTAATAAACATTAAAATGAATATATAAACAAGTCTATAAACGAAACCCTCAAGACATTTGCCATGTGTAATGTAACTTTTATACCTCTTACTTCATAATGCATAACTTTCAAAGAAAATTAATTTAATTCTTTTGCTAACCTTACCCAACCCCAATCAAGCAATAGGTAGCAGGAAAAACAATTATGTGCACACACAGTAAACTTTCATTTAGTTCAAATGGTGATTCAAGTATTTTGATTGCATAATAAAGATCTGAAATCCATTTTACCAATAGCAACACTGAAATTCCAGCAATTTCATTCTTTACATGAGACTGCTCGGATGCTTTAACCCCACTTAAACTTCTAAAGCGAGGCTTTATGGGATACTTATCAACACTTTCCTATGTGCATTTCATCAGCTACTTTTTCTATGTTTCAGAAATACTCTGTAAATACAGGAGCAGCCTTGCAGTAGGCTGAAATCTACCTAAATGTGTATGGCTTGATTTTCCCTGTTGCTAAGCCTCCCTGCCTTCTGCTGAGTTCACAGACTTTAAACAACACATACATACGTCATAAAATCACACTAACTCTTAAGATGCTCAATTACAAATATTTCCATAATCACAGGCAAATATGCCAACCTTAAATGGTCCTAATCTCTGGTTTCCCTCCTGTAAAACAGAAAAAAAAAGCACCTCATCAGGTTCCAAGGCTAGGACAGGACTGTTTCTAGAGCCAGCTGAGGCCTAAGGCATGGGAAGAATAAGCATGATCAAAAAGCCCAGAGATAAGGTATGCAAAAGTGGGGGGAAAAAAATCACTCTGTTAATAAATCCCTGAAGGTTTTGCTGCCTTTCAGTTTCTGTACCACAGGTGAGAAATCCACAGGCATATAAAGGCTGCAATTCTGTATGTGATTTCATTAATTGCCAGTGGCAAGGTGTACAAACCCACCATTATCATGATCCATATCAATTTGGCTTTAAAGCTGATAAAAATTGAAAAGCTCCAGTTCAGTGCATGGCCTGTTCCAGTAGCTGAGTGGCAGAGGACATCAGAGCAACCCATACTTCTTCTGACTTCACTGGATTTTGGACAAGGACCCAACATCTTTGAATCGCAAGCAAATTCAGGAGCTTTGGGCAGACCCATTCCCAGGGTCCTTGAGCACTCACAAAGCCATGAATTAGATGCAGGCATGGAAACACTAGTTGTCAGCCACACCATTTTTTCCTACACCTCAGCTCACTTAACAAACAAGCAATTCTTCCATCTTTCACTGGAAAACAACAGAGGAGAACTATTTTCCAAGCAGACCTCATCCCAGGACAATGGCAGCCAGGAGCAGCTCCATCAGCTGCTGCAGTCGCCAGTGCCCCAGGACAGGGGATCCGGGAGAGGCAGCTGCTAGGTTGGATGAACATCTGGGCAGCTGTATGCAGCCCAAAGCACGAGCATTTCTAGCCCCTGTCTGCCCTCTTCTTTGTGCAGGTCAGTTCATCAGAGGTCAAACATCTCTTGCCCCGAGTTTCAAGCAGAACATCTATCTCATAACAGTACGGTGGGCACCAGCATATTTACAAGTCTCCTCCAACCATCCCTCGTATCTGGCTGTAAGTGACTGCTGTACTTTTAAACTAATTCCCTTTACCAGATTCTCAGCTTCTTAAGTATTTACAACTGAAAACGCTTATCTCTCCCATTACCTCAACCAACTTGTCGATATGTCAGATGAGGAACATGTTGGCAAATTGGCTGCAAATGTTTTTTCTCCTTACCCTAGCATGTCCAAAACATACAAATTACGCCATCCTGAACTCACATAAACTCCCAACTGTGTTTATTTCAGAGCTGTAAAGCTGACTTGACTTTTCAAATTGATACAAGAAAACAGAAACAAATCACTCTACAGCCTCCAAGTTGGCTTCCGCTGCTCAAACATCTTTTTTTTTTTTGTGCCTCAGGTCTCAACAATTCTCTACCAAATGTCTGAGCACAAGCCATGCAGATGAGTTCTCACATGTGTCTTTAGGTCTTTTCACACAGAGATTTCTTCTTCTTTTAACTTGCAAATGTCTGGTTTTCTTTAATCATTGGCATACTTACTAAGAATCTTGCCAACGTCCATTTAAACCAAGCCTTCTTGAATGGTATTCAGTCACGCCATCCAAAAAGCTATCTTACAACTTCTACCTCTAGCATAATCTATAATGAGAACTGTGTGAATAATTGATTCTATGTTTTAATGCTTGAACTGAAAAAAGTATGAGTAAAAAATAGCATGAGTCAGAAATTGTTTTGTTTTTCTCAAAGGAATGAAAACAAGCACAAAAACACAATAAATGTTTTATTGCAGCATATTTCTCCTTTGAAAAATTATCACTGAATTTAGCTAAACGAGGCTTTAAAAAACAACCAAACCATAACAGTTTGATATCCCCTCCCTGCATTTGATCTTTTTTGCTTTCTTCTGACAAATTACTCTGCTAAATACAGCTGCTAATGCTAGAAATTGAGTGGACTGAAACTGCTTTCTTAGCAATAAAGTGCATCTTTCTCTCTTCTATATCACAAGAAAGACAGAGAAGGAAATCCAACCTTTTCCTCTCTTCTCATAGGACAAAAGAAAGTGATACGTTACTCTTTCGTGAGCACTGTAGACAAGATGCTCTAAATTCTTCACTAAAATCCCCCTGGTAGCTTGTGAGGTAGGAATTCTGATGGTAAAAATGGATGAGTGGATTATGTGGATTTGCCAGGGACACAGCAGAGGATGAAACTCACACTACCCAGCCTAGAAAGCAGTATTTACTCAAGATGGGATATGAGGATCTATCATGAGGTTTTGCTTATACCGTAGATGTGGAAAACATAATCTGTGGCTCAGAGATGACATAGCTGATGTCAAGTTCAACATTATTTATAGTGTGTTTCTTTCACTGCTGGTGTCAACCGTAGCACTTCAGCTCTTCCTAGAAACACAGGAAGTCCCAGAGCAGCTTTTTGGAAAGGTATTTTGGTGCATAACAAGGACCCTTGGTACATCTTGACCCCAAATCTAACCCTGACTTTGGCTCCAGATGAAGCATTCAGACTAAGGGATTCAAACCAAGTGGAAGCAGCTCTCAGCTTTTCTTTTTGCAGCTGGCAAACTACAGCCAAACACTTGGCTTTCCAATTCAACTTTTCATGACCCTCCAAAATAATCCCAACCTTTACGCTGGCCTCAGTACAACTGGCAAATTTATAAGACTCATTATGCATCCTTTAGTCTCACAAACCTTATATTACCTAAACACTGGCTGTCAACAAGGCACTCAAGGCCACACAAGCCCAACAATATGGCAATTATATAAACTGACACTAGTTAGACATTTCCTCCAGACAACTGGAAGTCTTCACTGAAACAAAATGTGCATATCGAGCATTACAATAGAACCTAGCACTAAATCTAACCTTGGCTATAGAAAAGGCATATTCCTCCATGTGAAAATTCACTGCGAATAAAACAATCTGATGCAAACTTTATATTTTCCTTCGCAGTCATGCCAGAGTTCAGCTATAAGCTCGGATCTGCAGTGTTTCTTTCAAGTCCTATAAAAGTAACTTGAATAATAAGACACAGAAGGAAAAAGACATAAAGCACCACAGAAAAACTGAGTTTAATATCACATAGAGCTTACTATCAAGTAAAGTGATATCAATATTCTCCATCTCAGAGGAAGTAAATTTGAAAATAACTGTAGCTGTGTAATCACCAGTTTCATAAAGGTTATCATCCCTTATCTAAGACTAGCCTCTGCTAGGAATATATTTGGAGAACAAAATCAGAATAAGGTAAACAAATCAACAGAGATAACAAAATTCAAGCTGGGAGCTCATCTCATGCAGGCACCAATGCTGCATTTCCACCTATTTCCAAACGAATAACTGTGTATGAACCCGGTCAAGGCTTTGTCTCTGATTCCCGATTAACACACCCTAACTCCCATCAGTAATCTGGATAGTCATGCATCTTTCTTCCGGATGAGTCATACATCAACCTAATCCTAATTCTTCCTCTCCCGCCTTTCTTCTTTGGACACCCAACATGAACATATCTCCAAACCTTGACAGGGCTCTTTGCAGTACTCACATCTATAAATGAAACACAGGAGGAGGCCTGGCTAAATGCTCTTCTTTCTGTCCCATCCCTTTCCTCACAAGCGTGTTTCCGCTAAAATACATCCCTGCAGAAATCCTAGTTCAGTTCTTCCCCTGCATCATGGGCACTAATCCCACTCCCAGTAGGAGTCACCCCATGGGCCCCAGCTTCCACCACAGCCAAGACACTGTTAAAAACACCCAAAGAACAATTTTCCTGGCATTTCTGTAGGGAGGGGGAAAACTTTCCTTTACCTCCTCCACAAATCCCCCATTTAGAAGCTTTGCTGTGGCAGAGTTCCTGGATCACGTGCTCCACCCAAGGAAGAATTAAGATTTAACTAATTTGTGCATTTGTCATCTGACCCTCTCAGCCCTCAAATTTAATTTTAAAACTTCTTGCATTTCTGAGAGATAATACTCACCTCTAATTAGAAACATCGTTTAATCAGGCTTCATGTGCTTTCAGCCTTACAAGATCCTCTGTGTGTGAATGGAGCATCCTGCTTCAGCACAAATACGTTGGCAACAAAAATATGCCAGAGACATCTTCTGATGGTGGGAGGTATTTGATGTCTCAATTATATGAAATTGCAGTTCTCACAGCAGAGTAACAAAGAACCAAAGGGGGAGGGAAAAAAATGTAGCCACAAAGCAAAGAACTCCACAGAAATGTGGAAATCTCAGAAGACAGAAATTTTCTCCTGAAAATCTCTAATGCTATTCAGCCTCCAGTGCACCATTTCCCCATTTTGAAACCACAGTTCACTTCATTTGTAACTTGATATTAAAGATGCATCATACTTTTTTAGCAGATTAAAGCAAAACGATATATTTTGAAAGAAATAATCATAACTTATATTCTTGTTAGGGACTTTATAAAAGGAGGGGTTTGAACACCCCATTTTTAAATTCTTCAGCCCTTCCCAAAACACCAGCTTTTCCTGAAACATTGAGAATCCAAGTGGAAATGCCTCATAACAAAAATGCAGAGTACAGATTCAGTCACAACACGAGGAGGTGCAGACATGCACTGATCCAGCAGCACGGAAACCCAACTTGCCTCCATCTGCTCTCAGCATACAACAACACAAACGCAGAGCAGTTCCATTGGGGTTGATGGATATGATCCTTCTCTCACTTATGTGAGTGCTATTCTATTAACTACCGAGGAATAAAACTCGAGATGAAAACCAGACTACATCCAGTAAATTCTGGACTTGAGTTGCTGCAATTTAAGGCAGACTATGGAGCGGTGCCAGGGTCTGCCAGGAGCCTTGGCAGCTGCAGTGCTGTTATCTGCAGCTCTTGCTCTTCTGCTTCCTCCATCTTAGGCCTCATGCAATACCACTAACGTTAAGGGAATCCCTCAGCTGAACTTTCAAAAGGTATAAGTCCACATCACCAGGGCTCAAGTGCCATCCAACTGGCTCCCAAGCAGCAAGATGGCTGCATGGGTTTGGGTACAAAGCCTTCTATCCTGTAACGCGCCCTACTTTTCCGTTTTATTCTATTTGATAAGTTCCAGCGCAGTGAGCAACCTGGGAAATTTGGTCTGTCATCTATAATCTTTGAAGTGTAAACTTCAGACTCATGCAAAACGGAGAGCAGAATTGATGTCTGTATTTTCGGGTGAGCAAAGCTGCAGACTTCAAAGGTTCAGTATTAGACTATGAAGCTTCTTAAAGACTGTCACCTGAGCTCCTCAAAAGCTGGCTGAAAGTGCACCCATACATCCTGATAAATGTATTCTTTGATCTGAGTGATAAAAACAACTGTTTTTCTACATGTAAACTCCTTTTTTGTAAATGTTTATGAACTGTGGGAAATTATGTCTCTGCCAGAATTTAAAATAAAGCAATTCAATGGGTTTGCTTTGCATTTACCATTCATTATGCTCACTAACATTGCAGGAATCCCAGGGGAGTTTTCAGGGAAGGTTTGCAGAGTTGTAGTTACCTGGGAAACACACAATAAATTGTTGCTATCTAAAAAAGAAAATCCCTGCTAACTTTCTATTAAACACCAAGAGATGTGAAGTATATGGAGAAACGTCTTTACAGTTACCCTGTTAAAATGCTGTGTGTTTTGTTTCGAGTTTTAACCTAATGTTGTCCAAGTTCTGGCACTTGCGTTCATTGCGAGCATGTTACAAACTGTGGTTTACCACACACTGTTAAAGACAATCCAGTATTCAGCTGGACTGGCCCAGCAATATCAGCAACCATGCAATTGTTTCTGCAGTTAAAACATTTACGGGCAAAGTTTTGCTGGAGAGAGGTCTGATCCTTTCATGCTCTCCAAAAAACCAGCAGCACATTTCACAGAGTTCTCTTACTATTCCTACTGACTAATGCAGGTGATCTGATGCCAGCAGAGATGTTTACAGGTGTAGCGACTAGCCACCTCTGGTCAGTTTATGTACAGCTTCTTAAAGATATCTTCTACACGATCACTTTGGCCCCATAGGCCAGTGGTGAAGACCTAGATCTTCTAAATCCAGCATGCCATTGATGTTCCAGGGTTCACCATACAGTATCACCTAAGTAGCCACAGAGATATCACAAAAAGCCATCTGTACCACAGGCAGTCCTGCTGCTGCAGATCAGCCTGGAGAAGAGAAAACTGCAGGGTGACTTCATTGTAGCTTTTCAATACCTAAAAGGAGCATATAAACAGGAGGGGAGCCAGCTCTTTACAAGGGTAGATAACAGCAGGACAAGGGGAAATGGTTTGAAGTTGAAGGAGGGAAGATTTAGGTTGGATGTCAGGGGAAAGTTCTTTACAGAGAGAGTGGTGAGGTGCTGGAACAGCTGCCCAGAGAGGCTGTGGATGCCCCGTCCCTGGAGGTGTTCAAGGACAAATTGGATGGGACCCTGGGCAGCCTGGTCTAGTATTAGATATGGAGGTTGGCAGCCTTGCATGCAGCAGAGGGGTTGGGGATTGGTGATCCTTGAGGTCCCTCCAACCCAAGCCATTCTGTGATTCTATGATTCTGTGACAACTTCAGAAGTCATCATCACTCTTAACCACCATCCATTACATAGATCAGTGTCCTCATAGCTCAGCCTTCAGGACAGAGCACAAAATTGCTCCAGCAGCACAAAAAGACTTCCTAAAACCGCCTGGTAAAACTAAAACCACTTGCAGTGGCAAAACTAAATCTGTTTCTTCCACACTGAAATATCCTTAAAACACATTTCCTTCTTCACCCTTTCTTTCATTTTCATCAGTGGCAGTATCCCAGCTAGAAAAAAAGTATTTCCTCTTGGGACACTTAAGTTTTGTCCATCCATAACCTGGGACTACTGGGTGACCCTGCTTGAGCAATGGGTTTTCATCAGATGTCCTCCAAAGATCTCTTCCAACCTCAATCAGTCTGTATTTCTATGATCCCTTAAAAATATTTATGGCAAAACTGAGTAAGCTTCACAGGTCAAGTGGATGCAGAAATTAACATTTCCCCACTGGTGAGACGGAGTAATAACTGCTTCTGAAAGCAAAGTGTGCAGCTTGTAGTCAATGAGAAGAAGAAATACAGAGGGCAACATCAAAGAGAAAGTTAGTAAAATAAAGATACAAAAGGCAGGAATGACTGTGAAGACTAGATAGACAGATGTGCTAAAGTAGAAATGCTACAAAGGGAGAAGAGATGAGATCTTTAGCTTCTTGGGTGAAAAATAAAATGGGGCTTAGAAAGACATCATACAAAAAATATCTGCAAGATTTAGAGTGATGACAGAGAGCAGAAGACAAAAAGATGGGAATGGGAGGCTGCAGTGAGCCCAGCAGCATGACCTTTCCTGAGCATGGATCCATTCCTTCTCGAGGTCAGACAGGATGGAAAACATCTCAGACCATCCCTATCAGTTTTCCAGCTAAAGCTCAATGGGGCTGTCCCTTCCCTTCTAAGAAAAATCTGGCCCTGCTTAGGATCACATCTCTAAGGCCATCATCCCTTGAAAGAAGGCTGATCACAGCAAAACTGAGTTCTCTTTGAAGGCAGGGCGCAGATCCAACCTGCCATCCAGCTCCAGGTCCCTCTGCCGGTCCCTCCAAACCCACCTCCTTGTGCGCTGTGGCCTCATCCCTTAGACATTTAACACTGTGCAGCTCCACACTGCAGTTTTCATCCTGCCTTTAAATCAGTGTCATCACGATGTAAAATAATGGACCGAAAGCCTCGGTCAGCTAAATTTAAAAGTTGACCTGCTTGTTTTTCCTCTCTTTATGTTTATTTTCCTCGCCTGTTTCTTAAATTCACTCCTAAAACAAGCAGACCCTTTTTTGTTCCCACTAGCAAAGGATTTTTTAAAGAGAGGGAGGGAGAGACACAGACCCACAAAGCCAAAAAGAAACAGAGGATCCAAGTGGAGAGGTATGTGTTATTGGACAAGTGTTTAATTTATGGGACTTGGCCCGCAGAACAAGAGTTTGAATTGTACTTCAATAAGTGGAGCTCTTAGAATAAATGTGGCTTGTAAAGTTGTTTTACAGTCTGCTTTGCAGAGCAGCCAACACCTCATGGAAACCTTTGAAAAACATTCTGTTTAGAAGCAATGGTGTTTATATTTCATATTTTCTCTATTTGTTTTCCCCTCTGGTTTTATAACTGAAACCATATGCAAGAAAAACAGCATTTTTGTGTCTTAAAATATCTACCTGGTCTGACTACTTTTATCATTGGAAAAAAAAAAAAAAGAGGGGAAAAAAAAAAAAATCCGTGTTTTGAAAATTCTTTATACACTAGACACTGGATTCAAATATTAACATGTCCTTGTTTGATACCTCAAATTTCCCAAGTCACACTGGTATAGTCATTTTGCTGAGATTCATCATCCCTCTCCCTCCATATATGCAGCGCAGCTGTTTGCATCTGAGCTATCTGTCTTTCCCAAATGCTACAGAGTTTACAGTATGACTCACCTGCACAGGATAGGAGAGTGTGAATCATGCTCTAGATCCACCTATTGACTAGCTAATGGCAGACCAATTGAGTTGCTGAGAGAGAGACTTGGTAAAACATGGAAATCTCCATGGTTAGCAACAAAAGCCCCATCTCAGTCTCACTGAGTCACTGAAGGGATGAGACAGATGTATCTGAAAGGGAATTCATTCCATTTATTCCACACAAGCAATGGCAAGTGCAAGACATTGGTGCTCACCTCTCCATATTGACTGTAGAGAAAGCAGAAACAGTAAGGTTTTAAATGATTAAAGAGAGTCAGGAGGAGTTCCACTCTACTGGCATCATTTTGGAGATCTGGAAGGCAGACCATCCACCATAGTCACATATATACACGTGTGTATACATGCAAGCCATGCACAAATGATGCCATGAGCAATACCTACCCAATATGCTAGGACAATCCATTGACTGAACTGTGTCTTTTTGTTTGGCAGACTAGGAGATAGGTCTACAAGACCACATCCTCAGATAAAAGCATCTAACCACAGATGTAAGAGTCATTTTACACATAAAGTTGTCCTGATTGCTAATTTTTTCATGATGGTTGTGTTTGTACGGATATGACAGAACTGTTATGGAACGTGGTTTTATTTAATGCCTGTGATAGGAAAAAAATTACCTGACTATTTTGGGTTGATCTGTTCGTTTGTTGTTGTTGTTGTTGCTGATGATGATGATGATGATTTCTTTTATTTAGGTGTCTTGGATACGAAAATAGGATTTCTGTGTCTGTCTTACCTACCTGGTCTGACTTTCTAGCCATTTCACCCTAATGGGCAGCTAAACTCCACCACACCGCTCTCACTCTCCCTCCTCTAAGCTGACAAAGGGCAGTTTTTGTGCTCTGCTTAGAAAGGCCAGCTTTGCAACACATCTGCTACCAAAACCTTGCCACATAAACCCAGCACGGTGTTTTGTTCCTGCTCGCTGCAAGTGTGTTACGTTCAACCTCGTAGCTGTTCTGAAATGCCCTGCTTTCTCCATTTATTTTCAGCGTCACAGACTGATTCCTGGTAGAGCTTTGCTTGGTAGTCATTACTAGTCAGCCAAGCATTCTGTCACCATCCCAAAGTTTTGCCCTCTAGCTGTACAGTCTATTTCCTTTCCATTTCTTTATGGCTTCTGCTGAGAGCAACACGCCTTTACAAACTGCTTCTTTTCAAAAACCCTTGTGAGGCCACGTCCCTTAGTGCTTATTTAGAGACAGGACTTTCATTCCAAGGAGAGAAGTTACAGCATGCACTCACCATTCTGGTGAAGAAGGAAAGACCAGTTGCCCAGGTTTGGTCTCAGCAGCCTTAGCGTAATGCTCATCTCCCTACAGTAACCAGATATGAGCACGTGATGTGCAGCTGCACCTCCAGGTACATCTTCTCGATCAGAAAGGAGGTTTCAAATGCTGTGGGTTACTCACCCCTCCGGATCATGCACCCTTCCACTGTTCACAGCTGCCTTGTACTATTATTTGTTTGTGGGGCCACTAAATATCTGCTGACTTTGTGAGGGTGCAACACCGTGAATATTTTCTCCAGGAGAAAAAACCATGTTTATTCTAGGAAGCTTCGAAATGCAAGGCTCTATGCTATCATTGTCCTGCACCCCAAAAGCACAGCAGTCTGTTTGGGAATGAATAGGCACAGATACATCCAGAGATGAATCACAACTGCTAGGCACGGCCTTACAGCCTGACAGATGCTCCTGAGAAGAGGGATATCTTTTAAGGACAGTGATGAATCAGTGTTTGCTGACAAAAGGCCCTTTTCTCAAGGAATTCCCCATCAGCAGTAGGTGTGCCATAAGTGGTTCAGGCTCTCCTTAGCCCTAATCAGCTAACTGTTCAAACGATTTCTCTGCTATTCCTGAAGCCTGTGGCATGAAGCACGTCTGCTGCTTGGCAGGTGCTCAATGCAAAGTATGTTTTTCCAGGGTAAGACTGCTACAGGGATCACTGTGCCCATCACAGCCCTCCAGGACCTTCTCCATCCCTTTGGGCTGCACTGCTGCAAAGCCCTACAGCTCACTGCTGTGTGGCAGTGTGGACGATTTCAGTATCCTCCGATCTTTTTAGCACTGTTCCTTTTCCCAAAAATTCAGGAATTTCAGCCATCTCCTCCCAGGCTGACTTCCCCTGCGAGGTGGATGAGCACGCTACCCTTGCAAACAGAGATTTAATTCCCTTCTGATATATAGAGAAACGAGAATCACATGACCAGAACTGTTTCCTAGCTCCTGAGCTTTGATGCAGATTGCAGGCATGCTACAGATGGCCTGGTGATTTAAAGCACTACCCTGGGACTTCAGATCCCTCTTCCATAAACATGATGGTTGACCTTGCAAAAATCTCCATGGCTGGAATTTCTCTCACCTAAAAATAGCCCTCAAAGCTCTGCAGCAAATCTCCCTCTGGCAAACTCCTGCCAGAGAGAGGCACCCCCTTATTCACATCTAATATAGGCATATGAGAAAAGTGACATGAATCACTCTCCTGAGGTACTAGCCTTTCTCTGCACTGATGGCAAAAGGCTCTCTCACATGACTGCTTTGCACTTAATCCCTAATAGTTAAATTATGTGAGAAAAGGAAAGAATTTATAAAAACATACAGGTCCCACATCTCAATTTCAGTGGGAATTGAGCAGCGCAGTCTTGTAAATCTGGACTTTATATGCTCTGCAGTGATGCTTCCCCTTTGTAAAAGCCAACCGATTTTTCTCGTGGTGATGTTCAAAATGAACATGAGATCCTCAGGTGTCGAGAAGGCAGACACAACTTCTCAGTATTTATTCTCCCTGATGGTTACAGCTGCACTTTGTTGCTGGTTATGGATGTTGTTCATAGGTGTGGGACCACTAACCTTGCTTAACTGATGCATCTTGTGACTTGGAGATCCTAAAAGTTGATCCATATGCTTTTTATAATCCTCCTTACCCATAGGATCAAGCAAACAGTGCTGGTTCTTTCCATGTGCATGCTAAATCTACAGCCCCAGGCTGAGGCTTGTGTTCAAAGGCCACTGCAAAGAGCTGTGCTGCCAGCAGAGAGAGCCAAAGCACAAGGCAGCAAGCACTGCGGGATGCATTTCCAGAGCTGCATGTAAATTTGTACTCCATGGGGTGAACGGAAAACATCTTCTGGTAGTCAAGGATCCTCTTCTTAGAGCATCCAGAACCGTGGATACTTTTACCATCAGCCTGTCAGGCACAACAGCCTTGCTCCCAGCCAGGCATCCCTTCTCATTCTGCTCTTCTGCTGCAGGCTGTACATTGACAGCCACCTGCCAAAACCCATGCTTCTACCAGAAGGTGGGGCCCATATTCCACCAAACATGGAGCAAGCTCTTGGCAATGTCATCTGCTCCTGGTCAGCACCTGGAAACCCAGACACACTGCTCCAAAGTGATCAGAGCAAACTGGGCAGCATCTTTGCAGATGTCATCTGCAGTGTAACTCCCTGGGTTGCAATGCAGTGTATGTTCTCTGAAGGTTTTATGTCTTAATGATCTTCTTAATGATCTGCTGTAGCACTTTGGAGTTTTATAAACAAATAATCCTGCCTGGATATTCATCTGCTTATTAAAGAGGCAACGGCCCTGAGTCAAGAGGCTCATCTTTGCTCAGGGCCACATCTGGATGCCAATTTCTGAGCAAGGCTTTGATGCTACCTCAGTTTGCTTTTGGTGGTCTATCAAAAGCAGATGTGGAGCCCTGGCCAGGATCCTGAAAGGCACGCAAACCATGTCCAGTTTGCCCAGTGCAGCTCTGTGCCACAGCTCCATATCAGTATTAGATCATTTTACGGTCATCATCGCCAAAAGAAGACAACCATAGGAAGTTCTAGACGGAAGATTACATTGCTCTCAGGAAGCTCACATTGTTCTCAGCAGTGGCTCAGGCAGGTGTCTTCTCCATGAGACCTCCCTCCTTTAAAAAATGATGTCACTGTGGGTCTCTAAACTACAGCAGGAGGTTGCCAGAGCACAAAACAAGAGGTTTACTAACACGTAGATTTTGTGATTTACAGTTTCCTCTTCTCACTACTCGAAAAAAGATGGATCTTGGAGAAATTGTTGTGGCTGAAAGTCCGGCTGAAAGGAACCTATATGCAGAGAGGCAGCCAAGAAGCCAGGACATGCTGGGAAGAAGTGGGAAGCAAATCCACCACGTTTTCAAGTATCTCACAGGAGAAATGAAAGAATACGGAGAGTGGATGAAAAGTAAGCACAAGGGTAGGCTGGGGCTCTCTGGAAGAGCACACTGGGAATAAATACATCACCAACCATACATCCAGTGCTGGGTCACAAGACAAGGGACCACTTCACCTTCTAAGACATAGCAGAGAAGGCTTGGCCTGAACTCAGTGTGAACTTCTGGTGCTTTAGCCCAAATTGTGTTGTTCTTGAGAAAGAAACTTCACTGCCATTACCATGGCTGCACATATAATTCAGCACAGGCAAAAGATATCTTTTACACTTAATCAGTTATGTCATGAACGTCGTGTTCCTCATAGCAATGCCCAGAATCACACATCAGAGCTGAGGATTTGGACTTGTTTGTAAGTGCTTTGGATCAGTAGCCATCTCCCTGTCCATGTGTGGGCTGGCAACGGGGACTTCACTTCTGACTGTACAGGCAAAGGCTTTGTATTTACCAGCCTTTGGGGAGTAATAAGCACCATGAGTGTTATGTTCCTATAAAGTACAAAGCGAGTACTGATCTCAAAGGTTTACTGTCCAGGCAGGAACAATACAACAGCAGATGGTCTGTTTTACCCAGAATTATTAGGGGTTTGAGCTTTGAGAGGCTATGCAAGATTGTGGCTGCTCTGTCAGGGCAAGGTTCGTTAGCAGCACAGCTTCGACAAAGAGAGAGGTGTAAGAGGAGGTGAGCTGAGTTACCTCCATTCAGGGAGCCCAGGAGAATGGCAGTTTCATAGAATCATAGAATCACTGAGGTTGAAAAGGCCACTGAGATCATTTAGTCCAACCATCAACCCACGCCTGTGAACACTCAAGACCATTTCATTCAGTGCAGCATTCACCCTTCTTGAAAACCTGGGAATAGTGATTCCACCAGCTCACTGGGCAACCTGTTCCCCATGGATCCAGACTGGTTCCTTAGCAAAAAGGAATGTCTCCTCTTGCTTTTTGTTAACTCCTTGCTACCTCTAGCTGTATAGACGGCTTTTATTACTTGGTGTCCTGAAAATCTTCCTGCCCCTGCGTGTTCATAATATTTGAATATAGTTAAAACTAGTGCCTAAACCCAAAGGCATTGCTGACATGCTTCATAGCTCAATACCAAGCATTAGTAAAAATTATCTCTAATTAGTCCAATCATTTTTTCTCTAAAGAAGACTCTCCCTCCTCACTGTAACCTCCTGGATCACCAGCAGCATACTGCTAAAGGGATGCATGTGCAGTCACCCCTTAGGACACACTTCAGCCTTTTGGGAGGTCTCTCCCAGGGATGCTGGATAGATGTCAAGTGGTGTCTTTTCCCTTGAGAGTTCCTCTTTTTGAGCTACCTCTGTCACAAAGCAGGACTTAAGACCCAACTGTAAATAAGCAGAGAACGGAAATGGAAAAGAAGGGGGTGGTAGGAAGCTGTTACGAATAAGATGTTGCCCAGATTTGAGAAGCAGCCTGGCACTTCACTCTGTGTCTAATTAACAGTGTAAGCCGTGTAACTGAATTAATTTCAAATATTCAAGAAGATGAAAGGTGCAGGCAGAGTATCTTTTTCATATTCTTACACCGTGTTTAATAACACACAGCATTACAGTGCTATTTCCCCTTTGCCCTCAAGTCAATTTGCACAAGGGTCAGGAAAGCAGCTACTGCAGTGATGCAAAACCCTCTTCTGTACATGGACTACTGTACAGAGATGCCCTCAGACAACCTTATACTCCTCAAGCGAATGGGTTAGAAGGTGGGAACTGGGGAGGCAATGTCCCTCCTGCTGTAAGAAAATCTCAAGCTCACAACCACTTGAGGAATCTGACTATAACTCTATGATTTATATCGACAAGATGCATCCCAGAGTTCTGAGGGAATTGGTCAATGCAGACACCAAGTCACTCCCAATGGTATTTGGAAATTCATGGCAGTCCAATGAAGTCCCTGGTGACTGGGGAAAAAGAAGGTAATATTGTACCCTTTTTTAAGAAAGGTAGAAAAGAGAACCCAGGGACCTGCTGACCTATCAGCTTCACCTCTGTGCCTGGGAAAATCATAAAGCAAATCCTCCTGGAAGCTATGCAGAGGCACATGGAAAGGAAATAAAGTGATACTGGATAACCAAGTGGCTTCACCAGGGGCAAGATCTGCCTGAACAGTGTAGTAGCCTTCTCCGGTGGCATAATTACATCAGTGTACAAAAGAAGAGACACTGAAGTCATCTGTCTGGACTTCATCAAAGCTTTTGACACAGTCTCCCATAGCATTTTCTCCAAATTGGAAAGACATGGATGTGATGGATGGACTACCCGGAGAGTAGCGGTTCAATGCCAGATGATGACTGGTGTCCCCTAGGGGTCAGGATTGGGCCCAGTGCTCTTTAATATCTTTATCAATGACATTGGCAGTGGGGCTGAATGTAAGTTTACAGGTGACACCAAGCTGTGTGGTGCAGTTGACATGCCTGAGGGACTGGATGCCATCCAAAGACCTAGACAGGCTCGAGTAGAGGGTGAACACAGGAGAACCTCATGATGTTCAACAAAGACAAACAGAAGTTCTTGCACCAGGGCTGCAGCAACCCCCACTATCAGTACAAGCTGGAGGATTGGAGTCAGCCATGCTGAATAGAACTTGTGAGTACTGGTGGATGGCAAGATGGATATGGGAGTGATAAGGCCTCCCTTGAGCCTTCTCCGGACTAAACAATCCCAGCTCTCTCAGCCACTCTTTGTAAGACTCATGTTCCAGACATTTCTCCAGCTCCACTGACCTTCCTTGAACATGCTCCATCATCTCAGTGTCTTTGTAGTAGGAGCGAGGAGCCCAGAAATGAACATAAAAGTTGAAGTGCAGCCCCTTTAGTGCCAAGTACAGATAGACAATTACTTCCCTAATGTTGGTGACTCTCTTATTACAAGCCAGGATACCACTGACCTTCTTGGCCACTTGGGCACAGTGCTGCTTCGTATTAAAACATCTGTTGACTAACATCTACAGATTGTTTCCAGCCACACAGCTTTCCAGCCACTCTGCCCCATGCCCATAGTGTCATATGGGCTTCCTTTAACTGAAGTACAGGGCCAGGTGCTTTATCTTGTTGAAGCTCATACAATTGATCTCAGCTCATCAATGCAGCCTATTCAGTGCTCTCCAAAGAGCCTTCCTACCCTCAGACAGATCAGCACTTCCTCCCAACTTGGTGTCATCTGCAAACTTACTGAGGGTGCACTCAATCCCCTCATCCAGACCATCAATAAAGATATTACACAGGACTGCCCACCACGTCACTGAGTCTGAAAATTACACCAGGATGCAAGCAAGCATGCAAATACCTGCTACCTCAATCTGAGCACTGAGCCACCTCTGCTATGGGGACCTGCATCATACCCTGCCTCAAGAGAATTTTACTGCCTGACTCTTCCATGTTCTGGGTCACCAGCTTTCTCCATAAAACAGCAGAAGTGTTTCTTTTATATTTCCCTATCCAAACACAAACTCGTTTCAGTCTTTGCCTCTGTCCCTCTCTGCATCTGAATTATACACAGAAACAGGTCTATCTCCTTGTTAAATTTATAGCAGAATCTTCTGCAAAAACTTTTTTTTTACCACCATAAATAAACTGTTTTTTATGAATCCCTCCGCAGACCCTATAGCAATGCCCAGTCCCTGTTATTTCAAGTGCCAGATGCAAAAATATGCTCAGACAGAAATAAATCAGAGCCTGTTTTTATAGTCCTGTTGATACATCACCTCTGTTCTGTGTCGAGAAAACAACTGTCAAGCTGAGTGTGCTTTGAAAGGGTCCCAGTGAAATGGTGCCTTATCACCAACATTTGTATTTTATCTCCTTCAGATAAACCCCTCATGGTTCAGCTGGTGGACTGGATCTTGCGAGGCACCTCTCAGGTGATGTTTGTCAACAACCCTCTCAGCGGGCTCATCATTTTAGTGGGACTTTTCATCCAGAAGCCCTGGTGGATGCTGACGGGCTGTGTTGGAACTGCCACATCAACGTTAACTGCTCTGGCTCTCAGTCAGGAGAGGTATGTGGGATCTCTGAGATGATCATTATGATATCAGGAGCATGCTGATGGGTTGTAGTCCCTTTTTCAACAGTATTAGAGCCAGCAGACCCACTTTCGTCACTTGGCTTGGAAGAAGTTAGGTGAGGACAGAGCTGTGGTCCAGGAGGTGGATAGTTGGCCACCATTGTGAGAGTAATGTCATCTAACACTACAAGTCCTGTTCTCTCCCCGATAGCCATTAACTTTTGCCGTCATCACAACCATAAAACTTGGGTCATGCAGAGCTTTCTGGATCATCATTCCTTAACAGAGGGCTGAAACACCTCTCCTATGAGGAAAGGTTGAGGGAACTGGGGTTGTTTAGCTTGGGGAAGAGAAGGCTCTGGGGAAACCTCATTGTGGCTTTCCAGTACTTGAAGGGAACATATAAACAGAGGGGGAACGGCTGTTTATGAGGGTGGACAGCGATACGACAATGGGGAATGGTTATAAACTGAGACAGGGGAGGTTTAGGTTGGATATTAGGAGGAAGTTTTTCACTCAGAGGGTGCAATGAAACCTGGCAACTACCTGACTCCTTTTTCCATCCTCCCCCTACACCCTTCCTCAGGAGCAGGATATTTTTAAGTTGCATTTCAGCAAGTCTCTGTGGCAGATCACCTTCTGCACAGCTTGCTGCTTTGCAAACATTTCTTTGTATCACAGATCAGCCATTGCGTCAGGGCTGCATGGCTATAATGGGATCCTGGTGGGATTGCTCATGGCTGTCTACTCAGATAAGGGAGATTACTACTGGTGGCTTCTTACCCCTGTGGCAGTTATATCCATGGCCTGGTAAGTGTCTCTCATAGGGACAATTCTCAAAGAACGAGGAATTCTGCTCTATGAATCTTGTACACATTACTAGCCCTGCCTGCACAGTCCCCTACATCAGTAGCTCCAGCCAAGGTAGCATTGGAGAAAGCTCTTTATTGAACAAAACACATTGGCAGGAGGTCAAGTGAACCAACAAAGCCAATTATACCTGAAGGACAAAGCATCTCTACTTCAGTGCACATTTATGGACCTTATCAGCAGATCACACTGGGATGGATGTCACTGTGCCCAGCACTCTTATGATGCTCCCTTACCCAGGTGCTGAACTGACCTGAAGCTTCCAGCTTCCCATCTCAGATGTGCGACCAGTCACGAATCAGATTATTTCCTACAACTATTTTCAAAAGCCAGACAGCATCCTGAAAGGACTATATTTACCATTTCTAAATACAGACCTTAACATCACTGCAGAATCTATTTAACAGCCTCAACAGAAATTAATTCAAAAGCCACATTTTAATCACCGTCAGTGACAAGATACAAATCATGACTGCATTTCACTGCTTTTGAAATCAGATTTTTCAATATTTTATTTCACTAGTCACTGTTAGCAAAGGTCATTTTGAGACACTCTTTCAAAATCCAGAACATGTTGCAAGAATGTTTAGTCTATCTTGTCTGCCAGAATTTCCTGAGGCTTTTTATTCAAACATTTCCCTGTTTTTCTAGTTTGCAGAGCTTGAGGGTAGAGCTGAAAGGTTTTAAAATTAGACTTTTCAGAGATTCTCTTTTTCACCCGGTAGCTTGAATCTCAGCTTTAGAAGTCAGAATTTCTTTAATTGTTTCTTTTTTCCCTGACAAGATGTATAGCTGGCAGAAGCTTTGTATTTCAACACAGAAACTGGGACGCTGTTTTCACTGAAGTGGTGGGTATTTTCTACAGCAACGAGCAAGGAAGCTTTTAAACTGCTCTGGAAACCAAATTCATCAAAAAAGAATAGGCTTTATCTGGAAATACAAAAGGAGAACAAAGCATTTTTTTCCATTGATAATATCTTCACAACAGGACACAAGGAGTTGCTTTTGAAATGCCAAATAATTGGTTTCTTTTGTTTTCCGGTTTGTTTTGCTGTTTTATTTTGTTTTGCTTTAGATTAGAACCAATATAATGTTCTTCAGGGACTCAGAACCAGCTTCTTGAAAAATTCAGGTCTTTAAGTTGTATTTCTGTAAGCTGCACAATGCCTACTGCAACTCTGAAGCGGACTGTGAGGGTGGCTCAGCCCATTTGCATCACCAGAGCTGAGATTAAACCATCAAAATACAGCCCATTTCCATCAAGTACGTGACTTTCACTCTCATTCACATATTTTCTAGGCCCCGTTTAACCAAAAAAGACCAAAAAGTAATTTATGTGGTGAGAAGATTCCTCAACTATATGCTTACATCCACAAATGAGTGTGATAGCTGCTGTAAAAGGACAGACAGTATACTCTAACTATTGGACATATGCAATCTACTATGTGAAGGAATTCACTGCCTAATGTTTCCAAAGGAATAGCACTGGCTTGCACTTTCAAGATCTTATGGCCAAAATGGTAGGATGCTTCACTATCGTAACTGTGATAAACAAGCTATACTTGTTTCTCTTTTGCTTTCATTCTCAGTCCAGTCCTGTCCAGTGCTTTGAGATCTATTTTCAGTAAATGGGACCTTCCTGTGTTCACTCTGCCCTTCAATATTGCGGTGACTTTATACTTGGCAGCCACAGGACACTACAACCCTTTTTTTCCTACGACCCTCATCAAGCCTGTAGCATCAGTTCCCAATATCACCTGGTCTGCAATCAATGTGCCTCTGGTAAGCTTCACCCCCAACAAGTTTATGGCGTTTCATTAAAAATGTGAGCGTGAAGACATTTATCTCTGGGTAGCAATTTCTCATATGCCCATTCTAAGCAGTCATTTGCAAAAATAAATGGCTTAGTTCATTTCATACAAGAGAGTGCCATATTGGCTCCAGGGACAGTCCTGACTAATCCAGCAGAGAAACTGATCAAATGTCAGAGATCCTGAACCTCCTACTCCATCCAAAGTTAGATTGCCCCTAAACATGCCACAGTTGCTGTTATCACACAAGTATATCCAAATATGCACACTCACTGTCCAAATGTGGTCAAAGGGATGTCAGCAGGACTGTCAATGAAAATACGAAAATAGGAAGGAAATGTCACGATCTCATTTACAGAGAAATTCATTTACACCCATTCTCCTCTGGCCAGCTCTAGCACTGGAAAATGTCTTGTTACATCCACATTCCCAAAGAAATGTTAAGGGGAACAGATATGCTTCATCTAATATAAAAAACTCAAATCAACCCCAACACGGGATTACTGCTTAGGAGGGTTACAGTTTTTCTCCTTCACTGAAGCCATTTACAACAAAACCACAACAAACACATGCTGATCGTATTACCTCAGAACAAATAAAAGCCCATCTTGGACTGATGAAATTCAGACCAAACAAGAAACTGACTCCGGAATGAAGGACATAAGCACCTACATTCACTCAACAGCCCTGCTCAGAGCTTTTGTTGCCACCTTTCCTTTCTAACCAAAACCTTGTACAAAATAACTGTTGTGTCCTCCACTCAGAGCTACAATAACACGTCCCCTGTCTACTGGCCATTGCAGCTCTTGCAGTCCATCCCAGTTGGTGTTGGTCAAGTGTACGGTTGTGAAAACCCCTGGACTGGAGGCATCTTCCTTGTTGCTTTACTCATCTCTTCCCCTCTTATTTGCTTACATGCTGCAATTGGGTCTACAGTTGGGATGCTTGCAGGTAAGAAAGATATTCACCAACATCATCTCAATTAAGAAAATACACTGATCCAAGCTAACATGAGATTCTGTCCAGGGTTTACAGTTGCATGGGTGGAGGGAATGTGCTCCTGTTTTTGAAAGTGTCCCTGAATTTCAAATGTCTTAATGAAGGTCATTCAGTATGGTGAAGGGAAGAACAGAAGCGGACTTTCTGTAAATTCTAAATTCGTAACTAAATTTGTAACTCTGGCAGATAGTTTGTTCCATCTTGCTTAAACCTACTGTCATTGGATGGACACCACCCAGAACAGCCTCACTCCGCTAACCAGATAAACTATCCTAGTTTAACAGAGATGAATGTGACCCCTGAATACAAACAACACCAGTGCCATTTATGCGAGCAACTGTAATAAAAAATATGGTAGAATTAGCATAGTCTGAGACACCTACCTTGAAAAAGGTCCAGACATCCAACATTAAGTTCTGATTTGTGCTCTGGAATGCTTTTTACAAGATGTGACCTGCCCTGAATATGTGTTTTTAAATAAAATTACCCATAATTTATATGGTTAATTACATTTGACAAGTTTCACACAGGTCTGACATTTAATCTAGAAGAGAAAGATCAAGAGAAAGTATGTGGAAATATAAGCAAGGTGATGAGGAACAGGAGGCAACTGAGGACATTATGTCAGGAAAAGTATTGCTCTGAAGAAAAAGGTGGCCTGTGCAATACATAAGGTGATACTGTTTTTAGTGGTAGTCCCAATACATATGAGAAGTCCTGCAGAAGTACCTATGATGTCAGGCTTCTGGCAAAACCTCAGCTCCCATCTCACTGGAAGATTTCCACAGCGGTGATGGAGGGACCAGAACACATTTAGCATTTTAGCAAAGGCCATGAGGAAGAGCTGGAAAATTCTGCTTACTCCTACCAAAGCTGTGCCTCTAATACTCAGTACTCACCCGGAAACATGTGAGATTTAAAAAACACACATGAGCACAGCTTTCTGCAAGGAAGAAAGCCAAGTGAGAAAGCCTTCACATACTCTGGCTGAATCTCCCATCCAGATATCCTAGGGACTCACTTGAGCAAATGTGGGGCATAGGTAGGAAATTTCACCTGAAGAAGCATTTGACACTGAACCAAATACCATCCTTGCTGCTCTACCACAGCTCCAAAACGAGTTCCTTTGGAGTTCACTCTTTTTCAGCAAATGAATGTTGTGCAAGTGTGAACACTGTAAATTTGGCTGGATATCGTTGGGAAGGGACTGAAATTCCAACAAGTAAGATTTACTTCCTGCAGATACTTCCCATAGCTGACTTCAGCCCCCTGTTTTTTTTTGTCTTGTAGCACTGAGTATTGCAACACCATTTGACAGCATCTACCTTGGCTTGCACAATTACAATTGTGCTCTCGCATGCATTGCAATTGGAGGCATGTTCTATGCCCTGACCTGGCAGACTCATTTGCTGGCCCTTGCTTGTGGTATGTATCCCATATAATAAGGGAAGCCAAAAATGTTTGCATCCACGCAGTATAGGAGCGGTACAGGACAACTCTGAAACAACTTTGGAATTCTGAATTCCTGCAAAACTAGGTACTCTGCAAGAGTTACTTCTGTCATGGCATCAGATTTGAGCTTGGAAGTGCAGGCCACAAAGGCAGAAGTAAAGGCTTCTAGATAACAAGTCTTCTGATAACAGCGAAACAGTGGAAGGAGTATTTGTAAGGAGCACAAGCTATGCCATGAACAGAAGTTTAACAAATTATCTACTCAGGAGATTCATAGAAGCCATTCTAAAATTATAATTATCCTTAGAGGATTTGCCCCATAAGATGAGAGCTGTCGTACAAGTTCAGTTTAAAATCCATTTAGCAAAGGCACCCACCTCCAGCAAAAGCCAAAACCAGATAATATGGGAAGTTTAAGAACAGTGGACCATGTAGAAATTCCTCGTGAAGGTTCACCCAGCCTCCAGCCATTTGTCATGTCTGACTAGAACATCATTTCTCAGTTGCTCAGGAAATGGTTCTGACCCCCACAACAGGTCAAGTTGTGTCAATGGATAAGGAAATGCCACTATCACCAGCTCTTGTCAAAACCATTTTCTTTCACCGTCCACCGTTAAAGAGCAGATAAGACCGATTGTAGACCACATGGCCAGACACAACATCGGAGTATATTAACCACCTGTTGAATTCCAACATTAATCCTCATATAAAACAAAATGATTTACTGTGCATTTTTATTATTTCTGATACTTTCCTTGGAAAGCTGAGCTATTTTTTACCCATCCTGAGCTGTCTTTGGTCTTCTTTTGTCAGCATTGTTTTCTGCCTACTCTGGAGCAGCTCTGACTAATGCACTATCTGTGGTAAGTTTAGATATTTTGTGAGCTTTGTTTGTTTGTTTTAGCTACGTTCTGATTTTCTCATGATACAATGCCAAGGAAATGCTCCAAAATTCTCCATGTCACTTCTGTCAGTGTTGAAACGAGAGTGCTGCAGCCAGCAGTATCTCTTATAGATGGTGCATCAGCTGAGCCACAAACCTGCAAACTCTACAATTGACAATATGACTTCAAAAGCTTCTGGAGCATATAATCCAGAATGGGAATTTGCACATAAATGTGAGTTCCTGCAAGTGCTTATGGTTTGAGATGCAATATTAAGCTGCAGCCAACATTTTTAAATGAATCCCAGTGGTCTGAAATTTTCCTTGCTTTTCCCACTCTGCCCTCAAATTTTTGAATTCAAGTTTGGTCTGGACATGAGAACTATAATTATTTGAGATTAAAAAAAAAAAAAAAGCCATTGCTCTCTTAAATACAGAGTCATTGTATCTGGGCAATTCAAGAAAGAAATGAAGCTAGAACTGCCAGGCTTTGTTTCTTCAGGATCTGAGAGAATAAAGCAAAACCACAATTTAATAAAATTGATTTAGTAACTTAAAATGATAAAAAAAGAAGTAGAACTAACAGCTTAAATGCATTAAGTGTACTCATCTGGCATTCTCTTAATACCATGTAGGTCCATGCAAAAGGCTGCTTTAAGGACACCTGTTTTGGGTATGGATTAGGGAAGAGGACAAGTTTTTTCCCTCTATTCTTAGTTTTGGCAGACTGCAGAACAGATTAGGAGTTTGGGTCACAGAGCAGGATTGTTAGGTAGATACAATGCCAGTAATTCATGGGCACTGAGGACTGAAGGTGTGTGAACAGTATTCTCAGAACAAGTTTTACAGGAGCATGAGAGTAGGATTTTGATCATTTCTTAGACAGTTGAAATGTCTACATGTGAGCTGGGAGACTGGGTTTTTGTTGCAGCCAACAGAGCTTTGAAGCTTGATGTAGGTGCTTCAGTGTTGCTGTTGAGCATCATGCTTGCCAACAGCTGCACCTCCAAAAGGACCCTGGTCAACAGCGAGGTTTGCCTTACGTAGCTCTGTATATTTTAATCCAGTATACTACTGGATTCTTCTACATTTGTCAGCAGAGAAGCTTCCCAGACATCCAGGAACCCAGCACACACGTTGACTTCTCCATACCTGCCCCTGAGCGTTCTCCTCTATATCTAAATGGACAAAAGTCTATAGGGATGAGAGGGCTTTGGGAAGATATCTTGTGTCACTGTTCTGATGAGAGCACACACCCTCACAATGTCTCAAATGCCATAATTTAGCAACAGGGAGAAGTAAGCAAAGAGAATATGCAAAAGAGGTTCCAAAACACACCTATCTGTTCACCTTCCCCACCCAGCTTGGACTACCACTCTGTACCTGGCCTTTTTGCTTCTCGGCTCTTCTCTTCTTGCTGATAACCTCAGACAACCCAGCCATCTACAAAATCCCCCTCTGCAAAGTCACCTACCCAGAAGCCAACAGGATCTACTACCTGAGAATGAAGAGAAGAGCATCAGAGAGCAGAAGAGAAGAGCAGAAGCGAAAGGAGCAGAAACCTTCTGGTGACTCAAAAATAAGCACAGGAGGCACTCCCCTGTGCACCCCCAAAAACAGTCGCAATCACTGATTTCAGGTGCCCAGGAGTTAGCAGTTTCCATGCAGTTGGCTGGATGCAGCAAATATCACCTTCAGCAGCAGCCTGTAAGCCAGGGATTCAGCACTGCACTTTCTGGATGAAATACAATTTGCCCTTGAGCCAAGCTTTCCAAAAAGCATTCAGGTAACATAATAATAGCTGTCTTATCAATCCACATGTTGTTAACTTGAAAGCCACCTCTTATCAACAATAATTATAGGAATAGGCAGAAGAACATAAACACTGACAAGGAGCTGTATTTAATTTTAGATGTGTAATTTAATAAAATAAATATGCTGAGAGGGAGCTGGTATCTAATTATAATAAATAATGTAAGAAATACATCAAGTGCTGCACTTTAAATTAAAACATATATATTTGAAAGTAGAATAAATAGACTGATCTCTTCCTTTCTTGTGTCCCATCAGTGTCTTGCCTTCTTTTTGTGTCTTAACAGCTACAGCACACACAGGTAAATATTTTTACAGAGTGCATACTATTTTTTTGTGCCATCTCCTGATTCCTCATTAAGTGTCAAGACAATGAAAGTATGAATATACGTGCTTTAATCATACCGCAGAAATGACTAGCTAGACATGATCAAAACATTTTTCTTTTCCTTGCATCATCTTCTGTCTTAGAAATAGAAGATCTATCTCCTGCTGACTGCAGGATTGCAGGTCTGAATCGCGGCATGCATCCAGTGGAAAACAAAGACATTTTACATAAAGAATGAGATAAACATTTACTGTTGGTAGCAATTACTGCAGTTCTTTCTCTCCCTTTCCTAGGGAAACTCTTCCTTTGAGTTAAGCCACAAGCAACAAGCAAGTCAAATACTGTCCTTGTCTGCTGGGGGCTGGACTGGGGTCTTCTGTGTTTTCAGGAGCTGTCCAAGAGAAATCTCATGAAACACCATCACCATTGTCATGGAAATAGAGGGTGGCTTTGCTGCTGTGTCACTCAGTGTGTTGGTTTCTAACAGGCGCAAGGTACAAGCGAAACACTACTACTTAAATTTCCTCCAAGTCCTTTTAACAGGGAAGGTCCAATTGCTCATAAAAGAGCTTTCCTTGGAAACCTTTCCAAAAGCCACTACAAAGCAAGCCTAACAGAAAGGCTTCCACATTCTAAAGTCATTTCCTGTGATCAGTTTAAAAATCATAGGCAACAAGGATCTTGAAGATTTAAGGTCAAAATTCAAAGAAATATAAGTCAGTGTTTAGATTAGATACTATCCTTTTTTGCATCTTGATGCAGGGTTGCTTTGCATGTTCATTTGAGTCTGTCTGAGCAAAGAGATGGAAGCAAGCTGCAGTGCTGTTTTTGAACATCTCTTAAAAAAGATGTTCCCCAGTCTTACCCAAGGGAATTTCTATGTCTTTATAAACACCAGATTTGCAGCATAAGAAGCTGCAGTCACTCTAAGCAATCCTTAGGAGAACCATCCAGGATTGAATGGGAGACAAAAATATGGTGCAATTAGAAAACATCTGAACATACTTAGAAAGGGAATTTAGTTCCTGCTTCTTATTCTATTTGTATTACAACAGATTTGACATTCTACCTGGAAGGAAAGCTCCAGACATGCAGACCAAATTTTAGTAGGCAAGATAATCCTGACATTGACTACATAGAGTTCCAGTGAATTGTTCAGTCTGTTCCACCCTTCAGACTTGAACACCTAGGTTACATCTCTATGCCATTTTAGACCTCAAGATAACCTCTGAATATGGGCATACAGAAGTCCTCCAGGAAAACACTAAGGGAATGAGTGAGAATTCCTGCATACTGTAAGTTTTCTTAGAGATTAATAAAAAAGCAAGAATCTGAGCAGCCTACTCAATACATTAGTCATGAGACTTTCGCCTTGTTTAGATGGATGGGACTGAACATAGCTTGATATCTTGCCTACATCTACTAGAGAGAGGAAGATCTGACCAATGTTCAACTACAGTAGGCAGAAAAGTAAATGCATTACAGCAACCAAAGGCTCCCATGGAAATCCCAAGAACCTCCTAGAAATGCTCAGCTCAGACAAGATGAAGGCATAGGTTATTTCTCTTCAACACACAGGTGGAGGGGAACCATTGATTTAGGAGAACGATTGTTTGCAGAAACATTATCCAGGCGTTGAACACAAGAAATAAAGCCTAACTATCATAGTGGGCTGCTGCAGATGATTCTACAATCTCAGACATGGTTAAAGGACTTTTGCAGGCTGCCCATGCAGCTGCTTATTCATGTATGGTAACTGAGGGGGAAAAAAAAGAAATAAGGAACAAAGAAACCACCAGAAAAGTATCAGTAGGCAGTGAGGAAAGCAGAGAACCACAGGAGAACAGGTTGGCAATCCATCCTTTATGCCATACAAACAAAGAATACTAGAACTATTAAAACAGGAAAAAGGAAAGGAAAAAAAAATAAAATAAAGCAGTCCTGTATGGCTCATGGTTCCAAATCCTGTAGAAAAACCAAGTCAGAGGGTTTCTTCATCTGTTCTACAGTTTAATTTACCTCATAGACAATCTAGCTTCACAGAAAAAGTTGAAAAGAAGCAGCAGTTAGAAAAAATTCTGTAATAAGTTCAGCTGAAATAACGTTTCAGAAAAACCTCAACTGTGGTTAATTATGTCAAGCATATTATTTATTAAAAAAAAAAAGAGTCGAGTCCAAGTACAATATGGCTACTGGAAAGAATTTGTCATGAAAGAGCCATTACAAACATTAACTTCTCAGCCACAAGCAAATCCATCCTGAAATCAATTAGCAAAGCAATTTCTAGGGTTGAAGACATCCATAAGGAATAGAGAGTAAACAGGGTTGCTCTGTCCCTAGCTAACCAAAAGATTTGAGTAACTATAGCCAATACTAACAGCTCTTGAAAACAGGCAAGATAAATATCAAATGTCTTCTAGATGGGAGCAGTAGACAATGAAATCACTGACTGAAGCTATCAGCAGCCACAACTCCAAATTTCAGTCATTCCCAAAAGTGCCAGCAATCTAATATGAATTAAATGTGCCTATAAAAAAAAAGAACAGCCAGAAAACTAAACCTCTTCTATAGTCAGAGCAGTCATTCCAACCAGCTTACCTCTACAGTAAATGAAATAAATATTCCTATGCAAATAAACACTCGGCCTAGCACTAGTATATACAGAACAGCTTCCTGAAAATTTGCCTTTGAAAACAAGAGTGCGAATGGGAACAGACAATGAATGAATTATAAGATGCCTTCCCCATGAGCAGAGAAGCTCATCTGTTTTGTTATAACTGGATATGTACCACTACATATTCCACATGACTCCAAGAAAAAATGCTTTCATTGTTTCTTCAAAGGTCATCTATTTGCTTCTAAACCCTCAGTTAAAAGAAGAAATATATCTTTATTCTTTGAGATTACTCTTCCAGCTCTCCTCACATAGGCACACAAGCACATGAGGTCCATGCTTCAGATGACCTTATCTGGGTGTTGATGACTGCAGAATGATCTAGGGAAACATGAAGAGGTAGAATTTGCCTTCCCAATGGACATTAGCTATAGCATAGGCCAGAGCCATAATGCATCTCATTGCCCATCAGGTCTCTTCATCTGGTGGCCCTTTTCCAAGGAGATTTATTAAATGTGGGACATGATGCGAGACCCAGGAAATCAGGCAGATCTGCAATCACAGGCGAAGCACACAATCCCTCTAGCCCTTCTCCAGCAAACTTACATTGCCAAATTGAAGCAAAACAAAAGCCACATCTTTTTGGCTTTGTACTCATTTTATTTTTTGAACTTGAAGCAAGATTCAAGTTAAACGTGAGCACCTAAAACAGGGTGGCCTGTGTTTTGTGTTTTTTTAAGCCATTTGTTGTTTGCAGGGGCTTAGATTGGAAATATTCCTTTCCTTTCTACTTTCATCAATAAGTTCAGCTGAAGCGAAGTCTCAGAGGTTTGTTAGGATTGAATTTGTTAACTAGCCTCAGGAAGAATTTGACAAGTCAGGGGCACTGGTGGTTTGCGAAGAGCTGACAGGAAGAAGAGATTTCTAGCCAAAGGCTATCAGAGATCTCTCCGAGACCCCTTTGTGGAAGGAAATTCTCTAGGAGCAGAGGTTTTGACAGCAGTCAATAGTGGAAACTGTGACATGAGCCAACTGAAACCACGGAAGGCCTCACTGGGAAGTGAGATACAAACTCTACTAACAGAAATCATTACCTCTGGATACCTTTGAGTCGGGGGTTGGTCTGAGGCCACACACTTCTCTAGACACTTAGGCACAGAGCGTGCTCAAGTCCACCCAGCCAATGAATAAAGAAAAATGCATTTTATAAATGGTACTTCTTGCACCTCGTTGAATATCAGCCCAAAGTTAAAACCAGGTATTTCAGACAAAGTCTGGCCAGCAATGGAGCAATATCCACTCACTGCACAGCACTAGGATCTTCATGTTATTTGATAGATCGAGTGAGCGCTCACTGTCGGCACATCAGGGTTTTATAACTCGAAAACAGTTCTATAATATTTTAGCAGTGTTTCCTTGACCTGTGTTTGCTTTGGGCCTGCAGCGCACAGTGTGGCCATGGGTTCGAGCCACAGAAATACTGAGGTCTGCAAATCTTGGGTGGTGAATCCTGTCAGTAGAGGCACTGGATGGAATTATCTGCAAAGGTGGCTGGATCTACCTCGCTCATCTAGGGAGTGTTACAGTTTCTGGTCTTCTATTTGTCTCATCAAGAGTCTGCTCTGGACTGTGTTGTCCATGGGATGTTCTCAACCAGAAACAGCCATTGCTTTTTCCCCCAGATATTGCACGGACACATTTCCATGAATCACTGACACTCTACTCTCTCTCTGAGACTCACACACAGTTGAACCCTTGTCAGAACACCACCACATTCATGAAGGACATGAAGCAATTAAAGAGCATTCAGAGTGGGCTTACAAAGATGGCGAAGGATCTGTGGGAGAGATGTGTGAGGTGTGGCTGAGGTCCTGTGGTCTGTTTGGCCCAAAGAAGAGGAGGCAGACGGGAGATCTCATGGCAGTCTGCAGCTCCTTCAAGGACATCCACAATTCAGTGACATGACATGATTCATGACCTTGACAACTAAGGTCAGAGCGAACACCAGGATGGATGATGATGTTCCAAAGGAGACAAGCAGAGAATAAGCAGCTTGGAAGATGTCCCACAGGCTGACAACTACTAGAATTTATTCTCACGCTGAGTTAAAGCTGGACATCCAGCAACCCCTCATGTACTAGTGGGGTCTGGTGTGGATTGAAGCAGCAGTACAGAGGGACAACATAAGAGGATGGTGACAGCTCTCTGCCCAGGAAGAGTACCTGAAGTTATGAACTTGGAAAACCTACCCTTGCGCTTTCAAACATCAATGGGGAGAAGTGCCTGCAGGGTTGTATGGGAAGGGAAAGCCAGACAGAACAAGATGGCTTAGTCTGCTCTCCCTGAGCAGGTTTTCTTGCCACACTGTCAGAGCTGCTCTGCAGTAGAGCCCAAGTCATTTCCGTCCCAACTCCGTTCAGTACTGCTGCAAGCTTAAAATAATACTGCAACTCTTTCAGAGAGTGTCATAAAGCCCCTCAGCAATGCCAGCACCTCTTCTACCAACAGCCACAATTATAGACAGGTGTCTCAGTGCAAGCAGGAGTACGAAGTGGTCAGACAGGGAGGGCAGGGCCTCCACACCAGCATCCTGGCAGAGCAGCAAATACTGAGAAAGGCTTTATGTTTCAGAGGGGCACTGAAGCAATACAGGACATCACCATGAGCTGAATAAAAACCAGAACTTTACTGCATGTCCAAGTATGATAAGCTCCTAAATTTTCCAGCTGCTAGGAAGTTGCTCTGTGCTTTGTCAGTACCAGATATCCCCAGTCTGCAATGCTGTGTTGTATTCCCCAGCACAGGAGGCTGGTCTTTTTTGGTGAGCTGTGGGATGATTTTTTTGTTAACAGATCACATTAGCAAGGTAGCAGAAGTGCCACCACCCTTAGGGTGAGATCAGTTTGCCACATCCTCTCCCCTCACTTCCCTTTAAACAGAAGTGCGCGTTTTAATTTGGAAGTTGCAGAGTTCAAAAAGGGAACAAACTCTTGGTTGCAGATGATTTTTCAGTTCTCAGGGGGTCCTTTACAAATTCCTGCAGCTGTTGCAGCAGGAATTCACATGTCCCAGTGGCAAGATGAGAAGACCAGGGACAGATCTGTGGAAAGCAAAGGTTTCTTTTACCACCCTCTGCCTGGGAACAAGAACAGAGTTTGTATTTGGGCGTATCCAGATGCAGCTCAGAGCATTTAACAGCTTAAGCCACCATGGATCTGCATTCTCACATCCTTCCCCAGGGTCAACCCTTTGCACAAAATATTGAGGTAGAGCTAAATCCATACTCCCAAAATACATAACTTCATTCAGAACAGAAAAGAGTGAAGCACGCAGACAGGTGAGAGCACTTCCAAAAACACTCAGCTGCCTCAAACATCAGAATGCCCAGACATAATGCACAGGCTGCCCAGCACATCTCTGCAGTCACCGAGCAAATTATGCACAAGGCAAAGACAGACGGAAAGATCCTTACATTGCACAACTATCTCTATTTGAAGTCTTTTTTTTCCCTCATTTTCCCTTGTTTCAGGGCACCTTTGCCTGTGCTATGTTTTGCTTCTCTGCTCTTATCTCATTTAACTCAGCACTGACAGCTCCTTCCTTTGCCATCCACAAACCTCTGCAAAACTACTCAGCCAGAAGCCAGGCAGATACTTCCTGGCTGCAGAGAAAAACAGAAAAGCAAAGATGATGACAAGCTATCAACCAGCTTTCTTACTGTAGCTGAGTGACTTTATTTCACTTCAGTAAATTAAGTCCTGTTCAGGGTATTTTCCATTCCCAGAAATTGAATTAGCCAGCAGCCATAATTTTTTTTTTTTTTCCTATTATCTACTAGAAAATGTGAATCTTCGCAGCAAATGGATATCTGTGTGCTTATGTGCATATATGAAAATGCTGCTCTGGAGTTCTGCCTACAAAATCCCTCAAGCGTCTACAGCCAGTGCAGCTACACCACTAAACATTACACTGATTATTAACTTTTTACATCTTCCCACTGTCTGATGATCCAATTCCAGAAGCTACTGGTCCTCTTTGTTTAATTGATTAGACCTGCAACTCAAGCCATGCACAGCACCTTCCACTTCTATTACGGGCCTGCTTAGCAAGAAAATAGTAGCCACTGGGATTTATGTATTGAAAGAGTTTCTTCCTGGAACTGTGTCAGTGTTCTGCTTTTTGCTAAGGCCCAACAGCTGCCTGTCCAATAATGTATAGGCATGTGAGAATAGATTATTTCCTTGAAAGCAGAGAGGGACTGAAATCCCCATCATCAGGAACAAAGGAGAGAGGAAGTCAAACTGTAGTAAGCTGAGATCAGATGCCGGGGTGTTGAGTGAACTGCCTAAAGCTGCAAAATTGGATGAAGCAGCAGAAAAACACTTTGTCTTGCATCGTAAAAATGAGGCAAGTGTGGCCAGCTTTGACTTTCTTGTGAAGCTCAGACTGTCTTGAGATAGAGCTGGAAAATGAACGCCTTTGGATCTGGGCTATTTCTCAGAGCCAGAAGTACAGAGCAGGGATTTGAAGGAGGGAAGATTTAGGCCGGATATCAAGAGGAAGTTCTTTACTATGAGAGTGGTGAGGTGCTGGAACAGCTGCCCAGAGAGGCTGTGGATGCCCCGTCCATCCCTGGAGGTGTTCAAGGCCAGGTTGGATGGGGCCCTGGGCAGCCTGGTCTAGTATTAAATGTGATGATTGGAGGCTCTGAATGCAGCAGGGGGTTTGGAGATTCATGATCCTTGAGGTCCCTTCCAGCCCAAGCTATTCTATGATTCTACAAAGCTGAAATTAAAAATTGTTTGAGTTGCAGTTTCCTCTCCAGTCCTGAAACACAATGATACACTTAGCCTTGGCTTCCAAACTCTCCAACATTTCAAGAGGTATCAGTTGGCTGATGCAGTCTACAAAGGAAGAAGTGACACTGGAACCAAGAAGCCTCAAGGTTCAGATGCATGGCATGAGGCAGAGACCTTTACTCACCACCAACTCCTGGATCCTAGAGCAAAGAACAAACAGGATCACACCAAGTGCCAGCAGAACTGAATTTCCCTCCTCCAGAACAGACGCACACAGCAGGGAACGAGGAAAAAAATTGAAGGTGTCTGAAGGTAAAAATAGCTATACCAAAGATCAGGGTCTTCCAGACAAGCGCACAGGCTTCCAGGCCTGTGCCCAGGAGTGCCCACTGCTCATAAGAAAAGGGGTGGTACTGCCAGGAAAATGGAAGACAAATCCAAAGGAGGGGACCCAACCAGATAAATAAACTTAGCTCTTTTTTGACTTGTATTTCACCAAGCTTCTGAGATACATCACCCAATTTTGGGGGTATCCTTCAAAGACATCTCCCGTGCTCAGTGCCACAGCCACCTCTGTGCTAGTAAATAGAATTGTGTCAGGCGGTAGCTCATCATTGCTACCTAGACGGTGAACCAAAAGCACAATTATTGTCAGGTGGGATCTTGGGCTGTTGGCACTCTCAAAGCCATTCTTCACTCCTGTTAGCAATATTTTAAATACACACCTTGAAAAATCTGCAAATAAGTCACAAATTTCCTGCTAACCCAACACTCACATTGGTCAGAGGGGAGGCCCCCTCTGAGAGGGCCTCCAGAGCAAGTATACAGAATGTGTGTGCTATGAGAACTACTTAATATTTGGAGCATACATCATCAGTAGTGTCTGGAGTCCCCAGAGCCTGGAGAACTGTGGCTAAGCCAGGGACAGAGAATTGGTATTCACAGGGCTTCTGGAACTTGACATCAGAATATCTGCTGATTTTTATAGCTGCATATGCAGCTGTATCAGAGACATACCACAAGAGGGAGATGAACAACAGAGCTGGGTTGCTCTCCTTGCCTGTATTTCTGATAGCAATTTGCTAGAGAAAGCACTGTGCAGCCACCATGCTGAGGAATGTCAAATAACAGCTTCCTCTAGAGAATTTTTACAGGCCAAATTGAAGGGTCAGAAGCTGCCTACATTAGCATGGCTTTTGGTCCATTCAGTGTAAACCTCAAACTATTTTGCTTAGCAAACAAGTGCAAGATTATGACAGACTTCTCGCATGCTCTCTGCCAAAACAAAAATTTCCACTCTTTTTTTCTCATAAAAACAAGATGATAAAAGTAAGGCGGCCACAAATACTGATGGGAACAGGCTTGCTGGTGTTGCTTCTCCAGATACCTGGCTTCCAGGACATCTCAGCCTCCCCAGCCAGCATCCGAGCTAAGCATCACCTATCTACAGAAAAAAAAAAAGGACTGGAGCAGCTTCTGAGTGATTAGTTCAGTAAGCAGTATAGCAGGAGGCTAGACCAGGTGAGCTCCAGAGATGACTTCTAACCTGTGTTATCCTACAGACCTAAGTCACTGGAGCACTGTTTTTGGCGCTGTCTCCTGTAACACCTCCATAGATAAGTGAGCAGCAAAGTGGGCTGAAAACTGCCTGAATGCTTGAACCCAAAGTGTTATAATCAGAGGAACAAAATGAGATAGAGGCCAGTCAGTAGTGTTTTTACTCAGAGGCAAATATTCATAGAATCATAGAAAGGCCTGGGTTGTAAAAGACCACAGTGATCATCTAGTTTCAAGCCCCATGCTGTGTGCAGGGTCACCAGCCACCAGACCAGGTTGCCCAGAGCCACATCCAGCCTGACCTTGAATGCCTCTGGGGATGGGGCATCCACAGCCTCCTTGGGCAACCTGTTCCAGTACCTCACCACCCTCCGTGTGAAAAATTGGCTAGTATCTTAATGATTTGAAATATGGGGTAGTTTGCAACTTCAGCAAATCCATAGAAGATACAAAACTCAGGGGAATGGCAGGTACACCAGAGGGAGAGTCATACTGCCATCCAGATGAAACTCAGCAGGCTGGAGAAATGGGTCCACAGGGCACCCAGTTGGAAAGTAAATGGGACTGAGGGAGCTGAGACTGCTTCTCCTGGAGAAGAGAATGTTTGGGGGAATATTTATCGCTGTCTGCAAATATCTGATGAGAGAATAAAAAAGGCAGAGTCAGACTCTTTTTAAGAGTGTCCCATGGCTGACCTGCACACCAGTGAGAGATAACAAGTCTACAGATACCATCTACATTTCACAAACAACCCAGCCTATCAGAGTCAGGACATGATCTGAGTTTTAGCAATCTGTAAAGCTGCATATGTGGATTTATGTCACTTTAGAATACCTGTTGAGTCCAAGAGCTGCTGCAACTCCCTGTGCAGAACTGATCCATGCGGTGCAACTTGAGCCAAGGAACACAGCCAAAACTATCAGCATAATGGCAATCTGCTAAGTGGTTTTCCCTCTTGAAGGGAACAGAGCCTTGATAAAGGCATGGAAACAGAGCGTGTGAAGCTGGGTTAGGGCCATAGGAGTGTTTCCTGGCAGAGCTGACAAGTTCAAACACTGTACCCAGCTAGTTCAGTTCCCACCTGATCATTCAGGCACTTCTCCAAACAGCTCAGGTACTAAGTCTGATCAGGATCCAGCCACCAAACCCTATTCTGACAATGTCAACCACTGAGCTCAGTTCAGGAGGCCTTCTCAGAGCCTTCTCAAGGAATGGCCTCTTCCAGTCTTCTCTTGAAGCCCAAATCCCAAAAGATCAGAGCAGACGTACTTCATCAAGTATTTAGATTGGCAGGTTGGCACCTATCTTGGCACAGGTTTAATTGCACGTATGTACAACATTTTCCAACATTCCCACTCTTCTGCACCAGTCCCACCCTTGGGCAATGCCTGGGCACAGAGCTGCAGTCAGGCCTTTCTGCAAGTGACTCCTGCGCTTAGCCTGCTAGTAATGAGCCCAGTCCTTTTCAGAAGATAATTGTTGGAAATACATAGATTTCCTAACGCAGATGCTGCAACAGTTAAGCCTTCCCTATAGCTGGTTGTGTCTACAGCCCAATGACCCTATCACAACTCAGTGAATCTCATGGCTGCTATGCCTGCAGTTAACCAAGCAGGCTGTGCCAGAGACTTCATTCCTACATAGATATCAGCAGAACGTGACCTTGTTATTTATTAACCAGCTCATTGATTAAAAAAAGGTTTACTTCAAGACATCCATCCCACACCTGCATCCCACATCAACGTCTTTAAAGCAGCAGAATTGTACACAGCAGCCTGAATCTTGTCTCTTGGAGGACACGACAAATGTGAGGTCTAAAATTCAAGCCCACCATACTTCATATGGGGATCTCCCATGCAAGTTACCCATTGCATTTCTCTTCTTTTGAGTTGCACCCTTCAAGACAGAAAGCAAAAGCAGCCTGAGGAGAAACAAATAGTGAAGGGGAAAAATGTACGGAAGTGGAGCAGAGCATCTTCCTTTGCAACACCTCCTTTCCTCATGCTACTTTTTCTGCTGGATATGAAGTCAGTCTGTCAGCATCTGACTGGTTCCTGTGAGATCAGACAAACAGTTGCTCATGCAGCAGCATTAAACCAACAGCCATCATCAGAAACCCTGCTCACTAGGAGAAAAAGAGAATCCAGTCTCCTGTTAAAAACATCTCCATCAAAAGAGATGCATCCTGGGAATTAACACAGTGCAAACAACATCGCTTCATTCATGCAACATACGCTCCATTTCCACTGAGCTGGGAGCGAAGTCATAAAGCTAGATGGGTTCTTATTCAACAACTCATTACTCTGGCATTCAGATTAAGTTGCTGGGTTGCTTCCCTAAGCCATCACTCTTTTAGAGTCCTAAAGTGAATGTAGCTGCGGTTTAAATTAGCCTGACAGGTTCCTTAAGTTCACAAGATTTTTTGCTGCTGTTTCTCTTATTATTCGCTCTCTCAGAACTCCCCTCTGTAGCTTCATCTCTGCCCTTCACAGCTATTTCACAGTCTTATAAACCTCTCAAATATGTCACACTTTGTCACACTTCTGATAGCCTGGATTCCTCCGGCAGGCTAGGGAGACAATGTTAAAAATGCAGAAGAGGGAAAAAAAAAGCAAAAAAATAAAGTTTCCTCAAAAAGTGGTAAGGAAAAGGAAAAAAATATATAATTAATTAAACAGTGGAACCAAGTCTTCCATTCCAGTTTGTTAACAGAATAGTGACTCCAGAAACTGCCCAGAAACAGCTGAATCCAACAGGCTGCATGTTATTGTGATAGCTCTAAAACCTTCACAGCAGGAACAACAACACGTCTGGAATTGAGTTTCCTCACCACCGTAGAAACAACATTTCGGGAAGGAGGGAAGAATGGAAGGATGCTGAGAGGTCCTGGATTACAGAGATTAACATTGGAGAGGTCTGGTGTAGGTGTATGTAGAGTCTGATTGGAAGTCCCTCTTAATTTTGGAGGAGAAAGGACAGAGTTAAAGGAGACTTAGTTCAAAAACAACAAAAAAAGCAGCAGGGAAGAGGACATTTAGAGAGGCTTTTGGCGAGGGACCAAGGGCAGAACAAGAGGAAAGGTGGGGAATTCAAGAGGGAACCTTCTTGACATTTGTTTGGAGCTCACAAAGTGGGAGGAGAGACCAACTAATTAGTAAAATCAGAACAGGAGCCATGCTAGCCTATATAAACTGGTGGGGCATTTTCTTTTCTCCACTCTTAGCCCCGCTTTCCTTAATAGCCAGCAAAGAGACAGCTGTCCCCGAGGTCTTCCAAAAGGTAAGAGCATGTTGTTCCTTCCTTTTAATGCGCAGTCAAAAAGATGCAGCCTGTTAATGGCTTAGTGACCAACTTACCCAGGTCTTCCTCCCCAAAATATGAAGCAAAGAGCTTTCAAAAGTCCTCAGTGAGAGCTGCTAAGGCTCAAGAGAGACATGGAGATTAGGGAATGTCACAGGAATTTCAATTATTGACAATTTTCTAGCAGGTGAGGATTTATTAGAACTTCTTAGCACAGTTGGCTGAACATTTGAGGAAGAGAGGAAAGAAAAAAAAAAATCTGAGGCTCTTTAACACCTCGTTTCACTGCCTTTCTCTTCTACAAAATGAAAAATGCCCAGGTAGTAGTAATACGTGGTTAATGTGATAGCATCTCTGGATTTCTCTGTCCTGGAGACAGATCTCTGAAAATTGAATTGGGAATGGGCTTAATGAGTATTTGAATCTGAGGGATGAGCTTCCTTTTGAAGTAATGCTTTGAAATCTATGTTCTGTGGGAAAACCTGAGCTAATTTTTTTCAGTCAGGGTCAAGTTCATTATAATCTCTCCGTTTTGGGGTGTATGCTTGTGCATGCATGTGTTCACATATATATAACACAACACTTACCAGCCTTACTAAAACCCTGTTAACGTCATAGAGTTCATGTAAGAGTCTGGGTTGCTGAGGATCTAGCCCTTTCCTCCTATTGTGCTTGGATGCAGGAATTCCTCTGAAAACTCACTGCACACACTGAGCTGGCTGCCCGCAGACTTCACGGCAACAATGTGGAGAATGCAAGATACAATGGCTGTAATTGTGTGGCAGCAATTGCTTGGACAAACAAACAACCAGCAGTACTTTCAATCCCCTTGATTTTGTAGAGAAATTCTATCAGGGAAAGGGAAAAACTGAGAAAGACGAGGAAATCCTAGGTAACTTTGCTGCATTTTCAAAGATAAAGCCCAACACCTAGCAACACAGACACCAAGATGGGAGTAACTATCACTATGAGTACTAAACAATTAGCCATATAAAAGCCATGCTCCTTTCCCAGCTGCAAGCACAGCACTGCTATTACCATGTATAAGGCATAATGACTGTATGCCAGGGCTTGCCTTAATTTCAGCAAGTGAATAAATACCTTCTTGCAGGCCAGATGTTGTAGGAGTGCAAGCAGCATGGAGTCTGCTATGCTGCAGCTTTAATGAGACATTGCTGAGATGCCATAGGTACGGCATGGCGTGGTCGAAATGTACACAAGTGGAAGAGAAATTGATTTAGGGAGACATGAGGTTGTGTAACATCAGGGTTTTGCTGCAGGACATTTATTAACTCTGAAAAGATGACAAAGAAACCCAATATGTTGGCTTCCTGCCTCTGTGATCATTTCGCTTTTGAGCAAGAGAAACATCTTACTTTTCTGCTCTCAAGAGTTTGTTTAACAGCTGATACAAAAGTATTTGGATACTTCTAGCTGCAGAACTCCCACTCTTGGTTGCATATACATCCTCAGTGAGGACAGTGAGATCTGTACCTGGCAGCACAAAGACCTCTAGGCAAGGGGAGGCAGCAAAAATCTGTAATCATTGCAGGAAAGCAGCAGTGCCCCAAAGCCAGCTCTCTCCTGGCACAATACACTATGGTGAAAAAAACCTTTTGATTGTTACTCTGTGCTGACAGCAGACCACAAATCAGTACTTGCTGTTGCACACCAACACTGTGTTTTACACACTACAGACAAATGGATTTAAGGAATTAAAAAAAGCAATAACAAAAAAAAATCCTTCCCCCTTGGCAAATCAAGTACTCTGTTCCTATAGAATAGCCCTTTCAGAAGTATTTCCGTTTCCCTTCTTTGTGCTAGGAAAAAGAGTGCTTTGACTGAAAGTGACACATTAACTCCACTTGAATGGCAGTTCAGAAGGCCTGCAGTAGCGCAGCCTTCTCACAATCCCCATCAGCAGAGACACTTTTCACCTTAAATTAAATTTCAGACATCTCTGTCCTAAAATTCTCTGAACATCTCCATTACTCTGGGATGAGATGCCATTTGTCCTCTATCCTTTCTTAAAGAGCTGCCATTACCTGCCCCGTATGGTAGGGCAATACGCTCACAGACCTTCAGGATGAGCATGCAGAGCAGCCACCGCTTCTCGTAATTTCACAAGCATTTAAAAGAGACCCACAGGTTCTCTTCTACCTCTGCTGCTGCCATTTTCCAAGAGGCTCGCTGATGCTTCATACTTTCTCAGGATGTCTGAGTAGCTACATCCTCCATACTGTGGGTTTCTGGGCAGAAAAGGGTTTCCACGGGACAGAAATACCTGTCACCACACTCAGTGGCAGCTGAATCACTACACAGGAGGCAACCACCATGCAGCATCTGGGGTGCAGAGTGCCAGCCACAAAACTGGGTCTGGACCTCTATTGCATCACAAAGACACAAACCGTGTGTCTGGCTTAACCACCAGGCTGCTCTGAAAGTAGCATGTATTGTGTAATATAAAAGTTGGACTGATATCTATGTGATGTGCCCTCTGGTAGCCCACCCTGGGAGGCACATCACTTGATAGGCAGGGAAAAAATGACATGAATTTGACCAAGAGATGCCCATGATCACCTCCAAAGCATTCTGATTTAAAATATTCTGGAAGAACAGATATGCAAGGCCTTGACATCAGCTTTCATCAGAGATGAAATTCAGACCAGGATAATGGAAGTGACTCACCTGGCCTTTTTGCCATGCCAGTTCATTGAGCTGACTTCATTTCTGCCCACTAAAGTCCAGAGCAAATTAATTTATAGAATTGCTCAGGTTAGAAAAGATCTTAAAAATCATCAAGTCCAACCACAACCCAAGCATACTACCCTAACAACCCTCTGCTAAATCATGTCCCTAAGCATCACATCTAAACAGTTTTCAAACACATCCAGGGATGGTGACTGAATCACCTCCCTAGGGAGCCTATTTCAGTGCTTAACGGGCCTTTCTGTAAATAAGTTTTTCCTGATACCCAACCTAAACTTACCCTGGTGTAATTTGGATATTGGGTATTGGGTAATTCTCCAAGATTAGGCTTGCACTGTGCAGTGATGCCTTATACAAAGTTTGTGCAAGCTGCAGAGCACACATCACTGCCAAATGCCCTCAACTTGATATCACACAATCATAGAATAGTTTGAGTTGGAAAGGATCTTTAAAGGCCATCTAGTGTAAGTCCTTGCTACAGAGCACCCACAGCTCCATCAGGTGCTCAGTCCGACCTTGAACGTCTCCAGGATCAGGGGCATCCACCATATCTCTGGACAATCTGTGTCACTGCCTCTCCACTCTTACTGTAAATCTTCATTCAACCTAAAATAAAAGGCTCAGCATCTCACATGGGCTTGGAGTATGCAGTTATTACGTATTGCAGAGTAAAAATGAGAAAGAAATGAAGCTCCATTCAGACACTCACTACAGAATTCCAGTGTTCAAGTGGACCGGAATGTGGCTCCAGCACTTCTTGTGCACATTACATTCCATGTGGGACAACACCTCCATATTTCTGCACAGCAAAAATATCCTCATTCAGGATACAGGGAAACATGGACACAGAGCATCTCTTTGAAAGTACGATAGCAACAGCGTGTGGTTTTACAAATTAGTGTCAGAGAGACTCTAAGTTACCTAGAGAGAAAGACTCTTTAAATTGAAAATGTAAATGCACTTTCACCAAATGAAGAGCATTTATCTTGGCTGGAAATTTTGATTTAAGTGAAAGTGCATCCAATTCACCTATTCCATTATTTCAGAATAAAATATGGTAAAAGCGAAGGTTAATGAATCAAGGTAATGAATTATAACTGAGCCAGGAAAAAGCCCTCCAGCACTGAGACATTGTCCCTAACAATGCTCTCGTCTTTTTCATTTCTCCCTCCTCAAGCTAAGCTCCTTGTCCTTGTGTCCTACCCAAAGGCAGATTCTATGCTCTTCTACATACTGGTCCTGCCTTCAGCATTGGTCTTATCCTCGAGTTAGCTGGGATCTTCCCAAAGACATAAAATGCTCGTTGTTATGTATAATGTCTGCAGTAACAAGGAACTGGCCAGGATGTACATCCACCACCCTCTGCAAGCATAATGCCCAAGAAGGAGGCCGCTTTAACTTAATTGCTTTGCACCCCTATTTCTGAAATACAGATTCTCCAGCTGCCAGGAAGGCTTTCACTGAAGTGAGTTGAGCACTAACTTAAACTGCTAACTCACCAAGCCAAAGTTCTTTACTTCTTGCACTCACCGGGGAGAACCAAAGCAGCTCTGTTTCTGAATTTATTCAACAGTTATCTCATCTCATCACATAGAGGGTGGTGACTCACTGGTACAGGTTGCCCAAGGAGGTTGTGGATGCCCCATCCCTGCAGGCATTCAAGGCCAGGCTGGATGTGGCTCTGGGCAGCCTGGTGGTTGGTGACCCTGCACACAGCAGGGTGCTTTAAAATGGATAATCACTGAGGTCCTTTTCAACCCAGGCCATTCTATGATTCTATGATTCTATGATTCTATGATTCTATGATTCTATGATTCTATGATTCTATGATTCTATGATTCTATGATCTTTGTCTTCTTTGTCTAGACAACAACCAACAGTTAGTTCTACTCCTCCTCAAGAAACTGAGCACACTCCAGGGCAAGGTTTGGATGCTTTTAACCTGCTGAGTTCACGTTGAGAACTGGCCCTTAAAACAAGTAACAAATTAGCTATGAGATGTTTTTTAAAAGCAGTTTTTACAGTTAGATGCAAGCCTCTGAGCCATGTGCCTGAATGAAGTTGTCTAGAGCTGCGTGTCAAAGCATATTGCAGCATCTTCCATTCCAAAGGGCATATGTCCCATATGGTACCCCATATCTGCCCCCTCCTGAGCATGCATGTATATAGAAACCCACAAACCTAATATTAGATACTTGTTAGTGATCGCTAATGCATAGTCTCAAACTAATTGAGTAACAGGAGAAATGCAATAAGTGAAGCAGTTTCCTAAGTGTGATAGAATCTTTCAACAAGTTGGGTTTTGAGGTGAACTTCAACTTGTGTGAAGCCAGTGTCTGTTAGTGCCACCCTGCTCTGCTTGAAGTCACCCTTTAAATTAGAACTCTGATTTCTGAAAAAAAAAACGTGATACAGTGGATCAGGGTGTTAAGATCAGGTGAAATAACACTGACATCATGGCCAGTGGTTCCTTTGGGTGTTCAAATCCATGGCTGCATGAATGTCTGGAAAGCCCAAGAGAGCATGAAGAGAGAATGTGCTCAAGGGCACCTGGGAATCAGGTGTTCAGATGAAGGATTTTCCTCTTTCAGCTCCAGGAAAAAAAAAAAGGAAAAAAAAAAAAAAAGACCATTTCTTTACCCCGAGAGTGGAGAGGTGCTGGAACAGCTGTGCAGAGAGGTTGTGGATGCCCTGTCCCAGGAGGTGTTCAAGGCCAGGTTGGATGAGGCTCTGGACAGCCTGGTCTAGTATTAAATGTGGAGGATAGTGGCCCTGAATGCAGCAGGGGAGTTGGAGCTTGATAATCCTTGAGGTCCCTTCCAAGCCATTCTATCATTCTGTGACGATTGTATGATTCTATTTGAGAAATAGCATGCAGAAAAAAGAATAAACAGACACCGGTAAGAGTTGTTGCAATGAATTGCATGTTGTTTGTTTTTCCTTGAATACTGCCAAAGGCTCAAATCCTCACCATGGAAAACAACGTTGATGTCAAGATAGAAACCAAAGGGGAAAGAAAACCAAGAAAGCAAAGTCAGTTAAGTAAAGGTGGAAAGAGAGTCTGCAGAGCTGTTGGGTACATCACAGGAGACATGAAGGAATTTGGTGCCTGGCTGAAAGGTAAAGCTATTATTTCACCATAACTAATTGAGGGATTACAAAGAAGAATTATATTAAAAGAGTAATAACTAACTTCTCAGTAACAGGATTCAGGCTGGAGCAGAACAGAAATGATATCTGCCCTGAATTATTTCTGTTCTGTGGGAAAAATGCAGCTTTGTGCAGAGAGCCACATGCTGCTTAAATCTTGAGGATGGCTGAGGTAACATTTACCTCCTGATATGCCACGGACAAAATGAATGTAGACCCACAGAACACAGCCTAGGATGGTTATTCTGCGCCCTACCATTATTCAGAGCATTCCCTCCCCTACCAGCTGATCCATTTCTGTCAAGCCTAATGCCACTGTGAAGCCAAATCACACATAGGTAAGTGTCTTTGGTCCCCATAATAAATCAGCAATTGGCTACACGTACAATTTGCCATCTGAGGCACAGACGTCATAAATTAACCAGTGTATATGAAGCTGGTCCAGGGTACTCTTCAGCACGGGACTCTGGCAACCACACTTTTCATCTCAGCATGCCAGACGCAAGACTTCAGTACAGACCATAATAATTCTCAGTCAGGTTTTAGAGTCTTGTTGATTCATTGCTTCGGTCATGCTGCCAAAGTCATTCTGCCAAAACTGTTTATGAGTTTAAAAATAAATAACCTGTCAGTCTCAGCTGTGCGCTCGTGGTTATTCGTATTGCGTAATTTGATCTCTTCCAGATAAGCCCATCATGATCCAGTTTGTTGACTGGGTGCTGCGTGGGATATCCCAGGTGATGTTTGTCAATAATCCCCTCAGTGGTCTGATCGTAGTCGCTGGTTTCCTGGTGCAGAACCCATGGTGGACACTCACAGGCTGCTTAGGAATAGTTGTCTCAACCTTAACAGCACTTATTCTGGGTCAAGACAGGTAAGACAATCACGTATGTGTTAAACTGTATTAGACTTTCACATATGTGTTAAATAAGAACCGTGGATGAAAAGAGCATTTATCCTTAGTTAAAACTGTTAGGGTCAGACCGATCTTCTCAACACCAGCTACAACTGGTCTGTGAGGACACTGAATAGAACTATGGAAGGAGTAGGGGGTGCTTAAAGGACTCAAGTGTGTGCTCAGGCGTGTGAAACTGAAGGCCAGTACATGAGCCTCGGCAAGTCAGCATCACAGAGTCTTTGTTATATGAGATAGGATGGGATGATGCAGGTGAAGCACCTGCAGGGAAAAGATTTCAAGACGGTTGTTTGCTGTTTTGTTTTGTTTTTTTCTCTTCAGATCAGCCATAGCAGCAGGCTTGTATGGCTATAATGGGGTCTTGGTGGGATTGCTCATAGCAGTCTTCTCTGCTAAGGGAGACTACCATTGGTGGCTTCTACTGCCTGTAGCACTGGTGTCAGGGACGTGGTAAGTGAGACATCTCTGCTTCTTACTCCAGCCCCAAAGTTTCCTAACTGAAGGAATGGTTCAGCCATTGTGTTTTTATGTGCTATGCAGTCTAAAATGAAAAAGAAACATGACTGGCATGTTTGTGCTTCTAAATCTTGGATTATGATTTGTACTTTTGAACAAACATGCTACTCCCATAATCATAAATAAACCAAACGAGTAAAAGGAAAATTGATGGCAGGTCCTATGTAATTCAATGCCCTAAATGTTAGCCACGTTGCTGTGATGCATCAGTTCATTCTTGTCTCAGGTGAAACTAGATGATCATTGTGGTCCCTTTTAACCCAGGCCATTCTATGATTCTATGATTCCCTGCCATCATCAGCAGCAAGCATTTCATCTATTTAAGTCACCGTGCAAAAGTGCCATGAAAATTTACCTCACCAGGCACAAAGGCCATCCAGTGGTTTCAAGACATGATGTTTGATGCTTATGAAAACAAACAGCTAATAATACTTTACTGATATATATGGCACCATAGTCTGCCAGGTGTTTGGATAGTGAAAATATTGAAAGCTGGTCTTTGGTCCCCAGATATCTAGTTGGAGATTCCTAGATTCCACATATCATCCATCTGCCAGTTTATGTAGTGTTATATTCACCTTAATAAATATACCTTTGGTATCTGCCTTCTGATGGACCCAATCCATAAGGTTGATCAAAGGGATACAGCCTTCTTTCCAGGTCAGTTTGATCTGGCATTAGTACCCTCTACAGAATCCATACCAAGTATTTAAGAAAATGAAAATTAAATAAAAAACTAAGCACAGCTATTGATCTGGGGAATAACTCCACACCAGTGGAGAACCAGAGGACCCTAGTGCCCTCAGGTTCACCAAATTCACCATGTATCATATTGCATAGCACAGCAGGAATCTATACATTGCTAAGTGACCTGTGGAGGGCAGGGAATTTGCTGATCTCCTAGTGAGACCATTTTGTTCTTCTTTCAGCCCTGTTTTCACCAGCGCTTTAGGTTCAGTCTTCTCTAAGTGGGATCTGCCTGTTTTCACCCTGCCTTTCAACTTGGCCTTGACCCTCTATCTGGCTGCATCAGGACCCCATAACCTCTTCTTCCCTACAACCGTCATTCAGCCTGCAACAACAACACCAAACATCACCTGGACAGACGCTGACATGTCAATGGTAGAATGCCCTAAACAGCTTTCTCCATTAAAAGCATTATGGAACCATATTATCCCCCTCCACATCACTGCAATATGGCCTGGCAATGCAACACAGCATTTACAAAATAGCTCTTATCCAGTACATAAGGGTTTACTCCAGCACTGATATTTCTGATATCCTGAAAGCGAGAAGAGAATTTTGGGGGATATAGTATCATTTGTTTACAGTTGAATCTAAGTATTTATACTATAATCTTCAAAGACTGTCTGCAACATTTATCCATTACTGTGCATATACTGATGATCACCTCAAAGCAAAGGTTATGCTAAGGCTCAGTTAACTCGTAACTCATTTTTAGTTTTCCCCTCAGAGCACTTTTAAAAACACATCAGAAAGCAGCCTTTCTGAGAAGAAATGATAAAGCAGATATTACTAAGACAGAATTGTTACAAACTTTTTTAGTTAATAATCAAGTGGGACCTTTCCAAGGAAGCATTTTATTCTGCTGCATAGCACAGTAAACAGCAGACAGAAGAGTAAGCACTTTCCCCTAAGGCTCAGTGGACTATTTTAAAGGGTTCCCAGGGAGTGATTAAGGAAGTTAATTGGCACTAAATAGCAAACCACACAGGTTGCATTTCCAAAAGAACCTTTACCACGACACATAATTTTATGGGTACTATAAATGAACCATTCCACGTTGATGGAACAGAGCAGCTTGAAGGAAATTTTCTCTAAACCATCTCTATACCTGCAGCCAATCTGGGTTCTTCTCTCCTGTCCAAAGCAGGGGCACATCCACTCCTTTGGGAATGGTTCATCCTTTTCTTCCCATCCAAGCCACTATTTTCACAAGACCTCCTGAAACAAACAGAATTTCTACCATTCAGCCAAACTATGTTGAAAGAGACCAACTTAACTAGGTTGGGCTTGGTTTTTGGTTGCTTTTTTTTTGTTTGTTTTTGGTTTTTGGAAAACAAAGCAACAAAGAGGATTAAAAAATATATATATATATATATTTTTTTTCATTCACACAGCTGCTGCAATCCATTCCAATTGGGGTGGGCCAGGTTTATGGCTGTGATAATCCCTGGACTGGGGGAATTTTCCTGCTTGCTTTATTTATCTCATCCCCACTCATCTGTCTGCATGCAGCAATTGGATCAGCAGTGGGGATGTTGGCAGGTAAGGGCTTTATTTGATCCACAGGTATATACAGAAGCACAGATAATAAAAGAGGAAGCAGAGAGGCTGGAACATTTATAGTTGCAAATGTGTTTTCCACTGGAGAAAGACTCCTTGAAAAAAAATGAGCTCTTCTGTTTTAAGAATTCTTTTGATTGACTTCCACATTCTCTTACCCCATTTTACGATGGTGGAAATCTTCAGAAGAAAGTAATGCACTTTTGGCTGAAATGGCTTTCTATCCTGAAATACTTCATTTCTGGATATATCCTGATGTTTTTAGGAGCAGCTTAATAAAAGTCATTGCCACAAGTCTGACTGTGCAGGCCTTAGGGACTCATTCAGAGTTTAAATGTACGCTTGCTGACTAATATATCTTCTACTGCAACTATAAGGCCAAATTCAGCTCAGCAGCACCAGGGAAAATCCACAGTGATTACATTAGTCTGAAGTGTCTTTAGTCTTGGACTGTCACAGCATGGCAACAAACAGGAATTCAGCATAGACATGCAGGCTTGAGCCCCCCAGAAACAGAGTTTGGGATATTTCTCAGCTGTTTGGCTAAGGAAGGATCTGTTTTTGACCTTTTTATTTTTATTTTTTTTCCAGCACTGAGCTTAGCAATACCTTTTAGCACGATTTACTCTGGTTTATGGAGCTACAACAGCTCCCTCTCATGCATCGCCATTGGAGGCATGTTCTATGCATTCACCTGGCAGACACATTTGCTGGCAATTGCCTGTGGTATGTACCCTATAGATTTTCGTTATTTTCGTTACTAACATAACTTCCCTTTGAAACAAGACAAGATGCACTGATACTGGAGGTGGCCTGAAGCCAGATAGCCACTTTTGGACAGACATGGGCTAGACAGACAGATCCACCAGGTAGAGGTGGATGTTAGAGCTGTTGCTCTAATGCACCCTGACAAGATAAAAACAGCCTGTTGACTTGCAGCTAAGAGCTGTGTTCAAAACAAAAGAAGCAATCAGCAGACTAACTAACATCTTTGAAATCAGATGCTTCATTTTGAGACTAATTGTGTACACTAAGAAAACTGGAGCTCAAGATCAGTCTGCATCTGGAATTAGGCAGCATAATTTTCCCAGTCTACTGAAATGGATACCAGAGGCATGAGCTAAGCAACACAGAATGATTGAAGAATTATTTATAAGGCAATTCAGTATGAAATTTCAATATCACAGTGAGCTGGGAGTTAAACTATTGCTCATTCAGTGTGCATATAAAAAAGATTTAGCTTTGTATCTCATTGACCCACCTTCTAGCCCTAGAGGCAGAAGAAATGGAAGGGTTATTTTCCCATTTAACTCCATCCATCAACCTATTTCCATGTCAGTGCATGTTTCAGAAGCTTCTATTTCCATATTCACACTTTTTATCACTCCACGTCTTCTTTGTTTTGCCCTTTCCACAGGAAGTTGGAGGGCATGCTGCAAAGGAAAGATTTTTAAGAGAGGGCTTCCCAGGCATTTTCGTATAGCATTGGTTGAGCTACCCAAGGCGGGATGGGAGATGTTTCTTCCTGCTGGTCTCCTCCATGCTATGAGCAACCAAACTCACCTGAAATTATCTTTCTTTTTCACAGCACTCTTCAGTGCCTATCTGGGAGCAACAGTGACAAACATGTTGTCTGTGGTAAGTAGTTCATTAGCTAAGGTCTCGTTTCCAAAAACAGATTTGAACACATACTATATTTTCCTGACTTCTGAGGTGAAACATGAAGACTCAAAAAGCAATTCAGATGAAGGCAGAACAGATCTGAGTGAGGAATGATGGGTTGCTCAGGGGTGGTGTTCCTACTTAAATTTACCATTTTTCTTCCTAAAAGCTTGCATGATCTTCCACGGGACATACTTTCTGCCTGAAGTAATTGAGAAAAGGTTTGTCCATGTGTGTAAAAAAAGGCTTAAATTCAGTTTAGTTCCTTTGACCAAGTACAAAAATTCAGTCAGTACAGCAGCACAGAGTTAAGGTAAATGAACTTTTCTGTGTCCATTCCTATCTTCATAGAATCACAGAATCACAGAACGGCCAGGGTTGGAAGGGACCTCAAGGATTATCAAGCTCCAACCCCCCTGCCACATTCAGGGCCACCTCCTTATGGCCTCCGTTGGCCTCCCAGGCCAACCTCCATATTTAATGCCAGACCAGGCTGCCCAGGGCCCCATCCAACCTGGCCTTGACCACCTCCAGGGATGGGCAGGGCATCCACAGCCTCTCTTCACAGCTGTTCCAGCACCTCACCACTCTCATAGTAACGAACTTCCCCCTGATAGCCAACCTAAATCTTCCCTCTCTCAACTAAGGGGGGTAAAGACAGCTCCCTGTCTTTCTTGTACTGGGGGCACCACACTTGGACACAGCACTTCAGGTGGGGCCTCACAAGAGCAGAGTAGAGGGAGACAATCACCTCCCTGTCCCTCCTGGCCACCCCTCTTCTGATGGAGTCCAGGATACCATTTGCTTTCCAAGCTGCAAGAGCACACTGCTGGCTCATGTTAAGCTTTTCATCCATCAAGACCCCCAGGTCCTTCTCTGCAGGGCTGCTCTCAAGGACAGCTCCTTTCAGTCTGTATGGGTGCCTGGGATTCCTCCGGCCCAAGTGCAAAACCTTGCACTGTGCTGTGTTGAACCTCATCAGGTTCACCCAGGCCCACCTTTCCAGCCTGTTGAGGTCTCTCTGAATGTCATCCCTTCCTTCCACCATGTCAACTGCACCACTCAGATTGGTGCTGTCAGCAAAAATCAAGGGTGCACTCGATTCCACCATCGATGTCGCTGATAAAGATGTTACAGAGCACTGGTCCCAAGACAGACCCCTGGGGGACGCCACTCGTTACCGGCCTCCACCTGGACATGGAGCCATTGATGACCACCCTCTGTCTGCGGCCTTTCAACCAGTTTCTTATCCATCGAGTGGTTCACCCATCAAATCCACACCCCTCCAATTTGGAGATAAGGATGTGGTGGGGGACCATGTCAAAGGCCTTGCTCAAGTCCAGGTAAATGATATCGGTCATCTTTCCCTTGTTCATCCATGCTGTCACTCCATCATAGAAGGCCAGCAGATTGGTTGGGCATAATCTTCCCCTGATGAAGCCAAAGTTTTAGGTCCTATCTTAGGTCCATTCATAATCTCTACAGGTGCACAGAGAAATCATCCTTCCCACGAAAGCTAGCAGATGCTAAAGGCCAGTGAACAACATCAAAATTTCATATAGTCTGCATTGCCACAGAGATATTCCATAAAAAGCCAAGCCAAGATTTCCTTAAAAAAACTTGTTCCAACTTATGAAAGAGAGGCCAAATGAAAGACAGACAGACAGTAGAATATGTGTTTTGCGTTTTTCTGCACAGTTCGGGGTGCCACCAGGAACCTGGTCATTCTGTTTATCCGCGCTGACCTTTCTGTTAATGACCACAAACCACTCAGCCATCTACAAGATTCCACTCTCCAAAGTCACCTACCCAGAAGCCAATCGAGCATATTATCTGAGGATGAAGAAACATCACATTTCTTGCTGTGACGTATAAAGACCCAACAAGAGAGATCCTTCACAGATTGTAAGGCAGGAGCACAAGGTTCCCTCCTAAAAAAATAAATAAGTAAATAAATAAATAAATAAATAAATAAATAAATAAATAAATAAATAAATAAGTGCTGTAAAGTAAAAAGACCAAAAACCCCATCATCTTTGAACAGAGAGACTTTTTCCATCACAATTTTTTGTTCTATCCTGATTAGATAGAAATGTGCTGTGCTGGAAGGATCTTTCCCAAGACCAACCTGTCACAACTCAAAAGCACATATGCCTGAAAAGACACTTGAGTTTTAAAAAGCGGGAAAATGACTTAGAGGTGGCAAAGAAAATTCTATTTGTGAAATCTAAGTCACTGTAATCAGATGTAAAGTAATAAAGAGCAGAGCATATCTCAGCTCTTTATTGGGAATACTGTTTAAAGGCTAACACCAGCTTACTACAGCAGTAGGATTCCCCTTAGGGAGCTTCATTTGCTAAGTAGGAAATAGGTGATGAAGAAATCCTCCTGAAGAATCTTCAAGCCTAGTGGAGAAAAGTGTGAATTAATAATGATCACACACATGATGGACACAGATGAATTGCAAGCAGCGCTGCTAATACTTGCAAGTCTCATGGTGAAAGTCAAAATAATGGGAAAGAAGGGATTGCCTGTAAGCCCCAGATTTGAGATGTTCTAGTTTGTGCTAGATGACGACAGTTCATGAAAAAATTGTTTCAGTCCTACCCTGTTGCACAGAAAATTCAAGGCCAAGAATGTAGATGCCAGTGAAAAGAACATTTTTCTATAACAATAAGTGTAATGACTTTATGTTTATATCAGCATTTCACTTAATACTCAAACTTGATCATGGGTTAGCAAAGGAGGGGACAGCAGCAAAGCCACTGCTACCCTTTCTCTGTGAAAAATGAAATGGCTCTGTTCAGCCCAAACACAAGCAGAAGTAACTTGACCTGATTTTCTCAGCCTCCGAACTGATGTAATCAACTTCAAGTAATGATGGCATGCAAGGCAGTTGGGGGAATAAGTGCATTCAGTTTTACCTCATCCTGATGGAAGGCCTTTATGAAAGGCAATGGGTGTTACCCAACACAATAACTTCTACCAGCACACCAGATCATCCACAGTGGGATTGATTAATCAGACCTTCAAGAGATGCGCAGCTAGTGTTGAACATAGATCTGTGGCAATAATTGGTAGCAAAGATACCAATTAGAGAATACAGGCCAGATTCTGACATTTTCACCACAAATATTTTCCTCCATGCTTATGTCATTCAGTTGGCATTAGCCCACCCACTTCAATCATAGAATCATTGAATGGTTTGGATTGGAAGGGAACTTAAAGTTAATCTGGATCCAACTCCCCTGCCAAAGGCAGGGTTGTCAATCACTGATCGTAATGTCACTCCTGTTCCTCTTGAGGCAGGGATTAAAAAAAAAAAAAAGTAGCTTACAATTCATATTATTGCTGATTTTTAGGTTGGGAAAAAAAAAAAAAGAAAAAAAAAAAAAAAAAGACACCTTTTATGGGCACCAAAAAGACCCAAGAGAAAAGTATTTGGGATGAATTGTTGGCAGCATTTTCTGATGAACCTTTGCATTTTCATGTATTTGACAGTTTTTCTGTATGATTGACATTACAGAGATCGCTTGTAAAATGTGTAATTTATGGTATTTTAATTGATAAATAACCACAAGCTTCCATATTCAGTTATTTTTTAAAAACAAATACTCATTTTTCTGAGTTTGGTATAAGTTTCTCTCTAATTATCGTCTCTAAGCTCTTCCATAGAGTTTCTATCTCCTTCCCTGGAGATACTCAAACCCACCTGGATACTTCCCTGTGCAATCTAGTCCAGGGAAACTGCATTAGTAAAAGGAATTGGACTCAGTGATCTCCAGAGATCCCTTCCAGACCCTATGATTCTGTGTTTCCAAAGTTAGGATCTCTCTTGAATTACATAAATAGCTAAGAAAAGTAGAGAAGTAAAACTATGTAATCAGGGCAGGGGTGTAGATATTTAGGAAACTTCTAACTTCTGTTCTTTACATTTATGGCATTTGGCTGCAATAGTAACATTCAGTATGCACAAGAGCCAAGCCTGCTTCTGTCTAAGACCAGCCCAAAGACACTGTGCTGTGCCTGCAGACCTACAGCCAGGGCTGAAACCCTTCTTGAGCCCAGAAGGTCAGAACTCAATCCTAGAGAAGCCACTGACTCTCCAGACTGGTGTCAGAGTAGGTCCTGCTCTGCCCAGAGGATGCACCACTCCATCTGTCAAACACTCAGGGTAAAGGCTAGCTTCCCTTGTCTGGACTGACATCTCCCCAGCTGGTACCATGAATACGAGAGGTCGAAGGCAAGGGCTGGCTTTCACTCTTCTGTCAAAATCTGCACTCTGGTAAGAAGATACGCTTTATGACCAGTGTAAATCAGCAGATTTTCTCTGACTGGTGCTATTTCAGCTTGCTGTTGCTGAGCAACAGAGCCATTTCAGCAGTACTGTAAAGAAACCATATGCACAGAACAGAAAAACAACGAAAGATGAAGGCCACGTCTCAGCCATTAGGAAGACTTTGCACATCACTCAGCATTAATTCTTCATTCTGCCCTACCCAGAGAATTCAGTCTCCCCATTATCCCGTGCAAAGTAAGTTATTTGGTAATATGTCATGTATAACAGCCAGAATATGCATATCATGCTTCTGCCATTATCATTTATAGCAGTCCTTGCCAAAAAAATCTAATTTATGTCATTATCGGAACAGTTCTGTTTGCTGTCGTCGTTTTTTTTCTCTGCATCAAATAAATGCTATTGAAAGTTCACAGATTTTCCAAGCGTGCTATTTGCATTCTTGTTTTTGACATATACAATAAAGGAGATATCTGAATCCCAAGAATCATGTATGCTAGGCTGGAGTTTTGGTGCTTTTCCTCAGTTACTTCCCTCCCGGTGTCAGCAAAGAAATCACGTTGCATTAAACATTTATAAAAATAAGCCAGTTCAAAGTAAGGACACCTCCTTGGGAAATAGACTTCACCCCAAAGTCTCACTCAAATTAACAGCCTCACTGTCATTTCCTATACCACTATCATTGCTTCTGTGTCTAATGATCATAAATCTCCCCAGTCCTTGCAGTCCCACATCACACAGTCATCCCAATCTCTAACTTCTGGCATTCCCGTGTCTCCTGCCCCTCAGAATTCTCTGCTGGGGTTCAGCTACCCGCTGGTCTGGCTGCAGCCACTCAGTCCTACTCAGCAGTTTTGCACATGGTTTGCTATCAAAGGTCTGGGGAGGGAAATGGTGAATTAAAATGTCAGGCGAGCAATCACAGGATGCTGGGCGGCAGCTTTTTGTCAGCGGAGCTCCCAGAAGTAGTGAAGAGCCTGGAATATGCTGAACTGGAAGGAGAAAACAGGTGATTTTAAGATCAAACCCAAGAGTGGATTGCAGCAAAAAAAAAGAAAAAAAAAAAAAAAAAAAAGAAAAAAAAAAGCACTTTAAGTGTCTAAATCTGGAGTCATGCAACAATGCAGTCATAGAAGCACGGTATCACAGCATGGCTTAGGTTGGAAGGGACATTGCAGCCCCCCTGCCCCACCCCCTACAGTAGGCTGGTTGCCCTGCACCAGATCAGACTGCCCAGGGCCCCCTCTGACCTGACCTTGGGAACCTCCAGGGATGGTGCACCCAACAGCTCCTCTGGGCAACCTGAAACCTTTGGGATTGCTGTGGGTTTTGCTTAGTTTCAGTTTTTGCCATGCTGTACAGGAGGTATAACCAGTATAAGGAGTGATTGTACTGATAATTACCTAATCTTTTGAATCTTGACATTTAGCATGAAGGATATAATTCATACTGAGTTTGGCCACAACTAGGAAGAACTCACCTGCTAAGAACAATGCCAGACACAAGGAAGCAGGGCAGCTCTGCTTAGATATTTCCCCCCTCTCAGAGTGTAACTATCGCAATGTCAGCTATGAATTGTCAGACACAAATGAACATCTCGCTGCTGCTTTCTCCTTGTCTTCCTATGGAAATAATGCCTTCAACTGGGAAGGACCCTTTTTGTTACCAGTGCATGTTAGCGGAGGTTTTGAATTAGAGGGGATTAACTCAAAATGAAAGGACTCTGATGTCATCAAGACCTTCGCTCTGTTTATTCTAAGTGGAGCAGATGGATCTAAGCATTATCCCATGCTTACAAATGAAAATTGCTCAAGAAGGAGTAATAAAATCAGAGAATAGCTTGAGTTGGAAGGGATCTTAAAGCCCATCCTGTCTCAACTCCCTGCCGTGGGCTGGCTACCATCCACTGGCTCAAGCTGCCCAGGTCCACATCTATGGCCTTGGACATCTCCAAGGATGGGCACCCACAGCTCCGAGCAGCAGTTCCAGGGCGTTCCCCTACCCCTCAGCTGATGCAGCCCAGGATGCTGTTGGCCTTTTGGGCTGTAAGTGCACACTGATGGCTCATGTCCAGCTTTTTGTCCACAAGGACCCCCAGGCCTTTCTCTACTGAGCTGCTCTCAGTGAGCTCTTCTCCCAGTCTGTACACACATATAGGATTACCCCAAACAAATGCATCACTCTTCTCTTGGCCTCCTTGACCCTCATCAGGACCCACATCTCCAGCCTCTCCAGGTCCCTCTGGGTGCCATCCAGTCTTTCTGCTATGTCACCTGCACCACTCAGCTTGATGTCATCAGCAAACTTCATGCTGACCTCATAAGCTGAGGGTGCGCTGGATCCCATTTTCTGTGTTACTGATAAAGATGTTGAAAAGCACTGATAAATGAAAAAAGGATCAGGCACAAAAGCAATTACCTAGGTACAGCTCCATTCTTTCACACCAGCACCCCCTAAATACCCTCAAACACGTCTCAGCTGGTAGCATGGATCTCTCTCAGCTCCTCAGCAAGTTCCAGACCAGCCAGTGTGTCCAGATATTTGTTTCTCCTGCAAATGAGCTCTGAAGGTTAAATTGCCTACCTGGGGTTGAGCCTCCTGACCAACTCCCTTTAGCATTTCAACACCAAGTAAAACAAATTTGCAGTTTTCATTTGAATCCCTGCCCCTTTCCAGAAATACTTAGCTGGGGGTAGAAAGGGGAGCAGAAACGCAAAGGAATATGAGCAACTCTTTAGGTCCTGCTTGTGAACATCACCCATGAGCATCACCAAAGCAGGATGCCAGAGAGAACACTGCATGCTTTTCACTCAGTGGGGAAAGCTGAAAGAGAAAACCTGTGACAGACACGCTGATGTTGCTTTATTTTCTACAGCAAGAGCCTTAAATACTGGGGCAAGGAGATCCAGTCTGAGGCTGGATGAAGTCCTGCACACAATAGTAGTATTTCAAAGTACAGCAAGGAGCAGTGCAGCTTGAAGGTTGGCCCAAAGCATGGAGAGATTGGTATCACTTATCAGAATTTCTCACCACACATTCCAAAGCATACAAGTGAGCAACGAAATCAGCCCTGCAATCAAACAAAAGCACTACGTAGGAAAACAGCTCAGTTGCACTTGCAGCATAGGAGAATTTTTTTCCCCTTTTAGGCCCAGTGAGGTTAATGAGATTATATTTTTGAGTAAAATAAAACCATGTGTGCATGGGATTGCAAATCTAGGACATTAAATACGAAGACATTCTATGAATACCTCTGCTTTCTTTTCTCGTGCTTACCACCGTAATATATAGATTGGAAATAGATGGGAAACCTGGGTTTGGAACACTGTCAAAGTACAGCACAGCTGTACTTAAAGCTCACACTTTAGATTAACCATTTTAACCATCAGTCTAATCGGATAAGTCTGAGATCAGTGGGAGGTTAAGGACCAGATTTGTTCGTTAGTCTAATTAAAAAAATAATACCAGGAAAAGTGTGCCCCTGGCATCTGGAAGGAAAGGAAGGAATTTTTTCAAGTGGAATTTTCCAGCAGCTGTTGTAAATTGTCCCAGTGCTTCAGCCACAGAGGAGCTATAAAACACTGTATAGAATACAGTTTTGCTGGGAGAGGACACGATACTCTATAAAGAAACAGCCACTCCAGACCATACTGCTGCACTAAGCATTTGTGACTGGTGAAGGCAGCATACATTGCATCACACTGCACTAAGTGTGCATAGACAGCAACACATGAGACAGCACAATAGCACAGACTTCAGATCTATAGAAAAGCTTTTGATGGTCTCCTAACAATGGGTTGCTTTTCATTCTGAAACAAATTAAATGAAGAAAAATGGGAATCTCTCCCCTTAATCTTTGTTCTTTCTTCCTTGTTAAAGTGGCCATTCTAATAGTCTCACAATAACTCCCATTTCCATGTTAAATGCTTATAAAACACAGAGAAGGATATTTAAAGATATAACAAAAAGGGATGCAGTCCTAGGAAATAGAAAGGGAAATTGCAGACTGATGAGAATAAAAACAACCTCCCTGTTTCCCTCCTGAAGATTACACATGATTACTCCTGAAGATGATTACACATCTAGAAAAAAGGAGCAGGGAAGGGCAGACACATCCCTAGGTTTCAGAAAGCTAAGAGGATGGTCCAGAACACCTGTGAGCTACAAATTTAACAGCCTATCACTGTGTACATACGTACCTCCACACACAAAGGTGTAGGACTTATTTCTGACAAAAAAAAATCAAGGTGGGAGCATGACTTGAATATCTTGCAAAAAAAAAAAAAAATCCAACATGTCTGACCACAGAGTTACTGGCATTCTGTTCTCAGTGGAAGACATATCAGCTTACTTTCCAACTTGCCTTGCCTCTTCTTTCTTTTAGATTTCTCTTTGCTCAGGTGATGCTCATCTCCTGATGTTCTATTCTCCCTAAATGCTGTCCCACTGAGGCCAAGGTACAGCCCACTTGAGTTCAGGGACAGTCGGTGAAAGGCCAGAATTTGGAGTCTGGTAGCCACAGGCTCTTCATACAATTCATGGCAAGACAGAGATTCAAGGCAGGGCAATAAGAGTTTCCATGCTGAAATAGCTAGCTAATCTGGAACAGCTTACCACTCTGTTTACTAGAGAAGAAGGTAAGAGCAACCCATTGCCCCCAGTAGTGGCAACCATGTTCCTGGGACAGACTGGGTTTTACATGCACATCCATGAATGCTCTGAATCCTCAGGAGGTAACTCATGGCTCTGGATTGCCTAATTGCCGATAAAGACTAAATTCAAGATTAGAATTAAATGAAAATGCAGTGTGAAAAGGCATCTTTCTCTATTACTCTTACTCTATTACTGATTGTTCACAGGGGAACAAATACAGTGCTGATTTCTTTGCATGAAGACATTAAAACACAAATAGGACTTTCAAGGGGCATCTAAGACTTCTTCATTGCTACTCTATGCAAATGCAATCATCTTATTACCTGTCCTAGAATCACAGAGTCATTAAGGTTGGGAAACACCACTAAGATTACCAAGTCCAACAGTCAACCCAACACCACAGTGCCTACTAAACATGTCCCTAAAAAGTCCCAGTGCAGAATATCTTTTAGTATGGATAAAACATGTTGATGAGCTTTTCTTAGCGATGATAAGTATAGCTAACCTGTGTGACATCTGGCTCTCCTGACACCAATTTTCTTGCAACCAGATGTTAGCTTTGCAAAAGTTTGGAAAGAGAAGCATATTTTTCTTACTATTTTCTCCACCTCTAAAACAATGCTTTAGACACTAAAATTTACTGCCCAAACAAAGGTATGATGGATGGGTTTGTATTGCCAAGCCACTTGTAGCTAGATTCAAAGAGGAATAAAGTTATTTACAAACAAGGAAAAAGTGCTGTATAAATACAGTAGTAGAGCTACTTGATATGAGCAACACATATGCATTAAAAATAATACCTGTTAAGTATAAACCTGAGTATTTGAATATTGAGTAATCATATTTCCAAGATTTTCTTGGGAGCTTCTGTCATCTGCAGGGCAAGAAAATACGGAAGTCTTCTATACCTGGAATTGCTATGCAATTTTCATTGAACACTCCCAGTTCTACACCATCTTCCCTTTGATCCATCATTTCTATGAGCTCCATCTACTCATAACTTCTGCCGTTTTCACACATTTTACATTCATTTTCACTTTCTTGCTTCCCAGTATGGCAGAGGACAGCTGCTTCAATCTTGGTCTTTCAAACAGAGACAAGCTTCTTCCTTTTCCTTCCCTGTTTTACCTCTTTTGGCTTTTCTTCCCTCTGAGCACATCACATTTTTTTCCGATCACCTTTTTGGGACATTTTCTCTATATTATTAAACCTTTTACCCCTTCGTTCTTCATCACTTCATTATTGTTCCTTATCAAAACAAGAGGGAAACTGCTTCTGCAAGAGTGCATCTTGTACCACACCATGTTTGGGCCTGCTGGCCAAGCTGTTTTGGATGCAGCCAAGGGTACAGTTGTCTTTCTGGGCTGTGAGGGCACATTTCTAGCTCACGTCCAACTTCCCATCCACCAGTACCCTCAGGTCACTTTTAGTAGAGCTGTGCTCCATCCTTAGATCCCCAGCTTGTTTTAACAGCGTGTTGACTTCACTAACCCTGATTATCCTTAGACACATGAGTCTTTGATAGCCATGTGTCTGTGACACAGCAGTGCCAAAACACCAGCTTTGCTCACAGAGCTTACTTTAGGGCTTTTCTCATTTCTGTGCTCCTGCTCAGCAATGTCCACCTGTCTGTTCATGAGCAGAGCCCAATCTGGACCTCACTCAACCCTCTCTGCCTTCTGCAGCTCAGTGGATAGTATGTGCCATTCATTTCTCTCCCAGAACACCCAAAGGAACAGCTTTTCACTTCTGAATGGTGAAAGATGTATAACCAGACACTTGCTCCTTCCAGGTACCAGAGGACCAAGAGGGCAAGAAAACTATTACAGAGATAAGATTACAGATACTCATGCAGACAGGTTACATATTGTTTGATGACTCTTCATTCATGTGACATGGAAGATACTGTTTGAGTACATTAGTTTCACAGGAAAAGGCAAAATTGGATTTATGAAAGAGAGCATCCATGCAGCACTGCAGCAGCCTGGCCTACCCAACTCAGTGTGGGAATTCTACATTAAAGTGCAGAGATTGCATTTAGCCAAACAAGAATGATACAGTTTTCGGATGGATTTGCCATGTACACACATATATTTATGTCTATATACATATACATATTTTTTTTTTAATTAAGCCAAATATGAAAGCTGATACAACACAAAGAAAGAAGAACTTGATCAGCTTCAGAAGATCAAATGCTTATCAACATACCAAACAACATAAGCTGGAAACTGGAATTTGTGCAGAGGGTTAAGAGCAGAATGACAGGAACAGAGCAAAAAAGGGAAACTCTTCTTAACCCTGAGACGTTGGCAAATGGAGTGAGATGCAAGGTGAGGCTGGGACACATGGAAATAAGCTCATCAGTGTAGCTTGATAAATGAGTTAGCCTGGGACATCCAGACCATCTCCACTGATTACAGTAAGATTTTAAATTTATTTTTATATATGAAAATTCAAAACCAAAAGCCTTTTCCTTGATCAGTGCCTCCTGGAAGCTGAAGTGGCCTCATCTTCAGCAAACTTTTGTCATGTCCAAGCAAGGGTCAAGAGCAGCGGCTGCTAGAGATGTGTTGCAGTCTGTAGCTCCAGCCCAAACTCTGTTAGGATCATGTGAAATGATCTTTCACAGCAAATCATGCCACCCATCACCTCCCATCCAGCACAACTGAAAACTGCAGCTGTAAGCACTGCTGCCTCCCAGGGTGGCAGTTCTGCAAGCAGGCAGGAATTCACAGGACTCACATAGACCAGTCATGCAAATCCAATCTGTCCTTCAAGCTAGAAGCACATAGCACGCCAAGGGGGTTTGAAGTCTACAATATCAGAAGAGGAATGTCAGCAAGAATGTCATGCAGGAGGCACATTGTCCTTACAACTTCCTGCTCCCAGAGGAGGCCGCAGACTCGTGTGTTGTAGATTTGCGTAATAAAGCTAAGGAGGTCAGAGGGAACCATTTGCCTGTAACTGATAATCACACTGGCGAGTTCTGCAAGCTCATTTGTTCCATTGTCCTTTCAAAGAATGATGGCTATTTGTACGGGTTGCAGAAAGCCATGCTTTTACATGAAGCAAGCAATGGACAAAATCCACCCAAACAGCTCTGCCTTCAGACACGTGCTCTTCTAAAACACTTTGCCAAATGTCTCCTGGTGATGTGGGAAGTAACCACACCAATGCTGGAGAAGACAGGTGCTTTCACGCATGTCACAAAGCCTACCAGGATGTAAATTCTTCTGGGAAAACATCCAAAAGCATTCAAATGGTGACTGAGAATCACTTACACACTCAAACAGAAATAGGGCCAAAGGCCTCGTTATTCAGTATAATGAAGCCCGACAGAGAAATGAATAATGGCACCTCAGAGAAGGCATGTGACTGTTCTTTCCCTCCATGCTAAGCCAGGGGCTAACCTTTCCATGGTACAGTATCTCTTACAGAGTAGTTAGTGCTTTTTGCCTGGAAGAATATGGCTGTTTCACCAACATGGGCTAGATCAAAGTCCTTCTGTGTGACAGTCACATACAGTTTACTCCTTCAAAGCACATCTGTGGACAGTGTTAATCACCCAGGTCCCTAAGAAAATGAAAAACTTCCTTTCCCTTCTTAATGTTGGAAAGTACATATGGGGAATCACAGGGCCATGTGTTTTTCACTTAAAGACATGCTAGGAAGAGGCACACAAATCTTCAATCATACACTGGTAAGCTCATACCTGCTCCAGTAGATTGTGGAAATCTAAGGAGTTTACCTTCAAACTTCAGACACTGCAGAGCCTCTCCAGTTGACTTAGAAAGGTCCCTGTGGATGTCATATGAAGTAGGAATCTGTACGAAGCCTGCCTATCTCACATGCCATAAATCCTCTTCCCATTCATCACATCCACTCCTAACCAGTAATTTCTCCTCCCCACCAGCTATATCCAGTTTCCAGCTTCCTAATACCAGCATTCTATTTCATTCTATTTACTTTATAGCATGACAAAATTTCATCCCCCTCATGCCCTTACTCCATCCCACTGTGCTTTAAGTCAATCACTTTAAGGCAAGGAAGGACCATGGCCTAAAATCAAACAGAAAGAGGGTTCAGAATCAGAGAAGAGATAATTGCCTTTAACAAAAGGTTCACCTGATGGAAGGGCCACACAGACTTGGGCCCAGCCCCAGGTTGCCTCCATTTTCATCTCACTTTCCAACTGCGATGTCTCAGCCTCTCCACTGTGTTCTGTGTTGCCTCCCCTGATGCAACTTCACTTTCTAATCTTACCTTGACAGGAAGACCAAGCTTCCAGCCAGGTCCTACTGGTGAGTCAACAGCCACTTGTACATCTCCTTGTAGGGTGTATGAAGCAATAAATTGATCCACTGTTTGCTTCAACCCCACTGTGGTGAGAACTGATGAGAACAATGAACTCTTCAAAGCACTTCTCCCTGTTATCAGCCTCTGATCTTCATTCCAGGAGTCAGTGCTATAATGCATCATGCTAAATGAGTGCAAGCTCCCCTGGGCAGGGACCTTATCTCACTTGGTGTCTAAAGCACCATGCAAGGTTATGGCAATTGAGCAATTAAGTAAAGGTTACATTGTCCCAAAAGTGTTAGCGCTGGCCTTTGCGAACACTTCTCTGGTATCAAGATCAAAAGAAGAAAGAGCAAATTCTTATACACGCTACAGCTCACATGCCTCTTGGCACTCCACTGCTGGGACCTTACTACCTGGCAGATCCCAGTATGAACAGCCCAGAAAGAGAAACCACCAGCCCTGGACACCTACCAATATAGGAATTAGTAAGACTCATTTTCTGAAGGCAGGAAGCATGCTGGAGAAATGCTGAAAACTGTTTGCCATTTGTTGCTGCTATATGTTCCATTTGCTACCAGAAATCTTTCCTGAGGTGAAGGCAAAGAATAAACACACAGGCAGTAACATTTTACCACTACGTTCTATTTAACTATGTTGTCTGCACCAACTGAAATATCAGAACCTCTCAGCAAACTGAACTGTAGAACAGTAACTCCAAATAAAGCAGCAACACGATCTCATCTTCATCTTGCCATCTAATGAGCCTCTGATATAAATAGTAAAAATGATTTCTTCTTCTGGGACAGGTCGTACCATCAGGGTAAGTGAAGGTGCTACCTTCATCTCACTTTATTCCAGTATCAGCTAGGAAAGAGCTGGTCTTGGTTGGATGGAGCCCCAGGAAACCTGATCTGATGAGTGGCAACTCTGCCCATGGCAAAGGTTGGAACTGGATGGACTCTTAAGGGCCCTTGCAATCCAAACCACGATATTTTGTTATGACAATTCGGTGCCATGATGCTATGATTCTATACTTGTGATTCAGGCAAAGGCCACATCCATGCAAGTCATTAACTGTAATATGTTTGCAGTGCTCCTGTTAGGCAAGAAGTGTCTACATTGCCCTTAAAAATGCATGTACCTCTGCCTGTCATTCACCTTCAGATTTAACTGCAGTGAATCATAGAATCATAGAATGGCCAGGATTGAAAATGACCATAACGCTCATCTAGTTTCAACCCCCCTGCTATGTGCAGGGTTGCCAACCACCAGACCAGAGCCACATCCAGCCTGGCCTTGAATGCCTCCAGGGATGGGGCATCCACAACCTCCTTGGGCAACCTGTTCCAGTGTGTCACCACCCTCTGAGTGAAAAAATTCCTCCTAATATCTAACCTAAACCTCCTCTGTCTCAGTTTAAGACCATTCCCCCTTGTCCTATCGCTATCCACACTCGTAAACAGCCATTCCCCCTCCTATTTATATGCTCCCTTCAATTACTGGAAGGCTACAATGAAGTCTCCCCGAAGCCTTCTCTTCTCCAAGCTAAACAAGCCCACTTCCCTCAACCTTTCCTCACAGGAGAGGTGCTCCAGCCCTCTTATCATCTTAGTTCCCTCCTCTGGACCTGCTCCAAGAGCTCCACATCCTTCCTGTACTGGGGACCCCAGGCCTGGACGCAGTACTGCAGATGGAGCCTCACAAGAGCCAAGTAGAGGGGAACAATCACCTCCCTCTCCCTGGTGGTCACCCCTTTTTTAATGCAGCCTAGAACACAGTTGGACTTCCAGGCTGGAAATGCACACTGCTGGCTCATGTCCAGCTTCTCGTCTACCAGGACTCCCAAGTCCTTCTCCATAGGGCTGCTCTCAAGGAGATCTTCCCCCGGTCTGTATAAACACCTGAGATTGCCCTGGCCCAAGTGCAGCACCTTGGACTTGGCCTTATTGAACCTGTCCAATCCAGAAGGCAATCCTGGGACAACCAGGTCAAGGCTGTCAAAGAACATTGCTTTTGGGTGCAGCTCATCAGAGTGCCTCATTCATTACCTCAATAGCTTGAACTGACGTCCACATCTCACCTTTCCTCCCAGGTTTTCCCTGGGAGGGCTCGTGGGCACTATGCCCTCCCTCACTCCTTTCTACCATTCATGGTAACTTGATGCTATGTCAGATTCAGGTTTTGGAATAAAGTTCAGGAAGAAATTGGTGGAAACAATGCAGGTAATACCATGATGGCTTAAGCTGAGATGAGGCAATCCCACTTTAACATCTGCAAGTCTGTAATAAAAGCTTGCATTATCCCGAGCTCCAGTGCTACTTGGAGAAGGTGGGTGTTAGTGTTCTCATAACCTCAGGCTCATTCTTTTGTATAATTTTTGTCCCATTGGTATGGGCGAGGCTGAATAAACCATGTTCCTGCCTGAATACGTGCATTCCAAGGCAGTTCTTGCTGCTCATAGCATGGAGCTTTGAAAAGGGAAAGAAACACACTGGTCTGAGAGATAATACATTCTCCATCTCAATATGTGAACATGTAGAAGTCAACAGACACATTAACAGTGACATGCTATTTTTTCTTCCGTCCATGATGCTCAGTCCATAATCAGATACAAGCTGTTTTTCCTACAATTGCCTGTTAGGTGAGAAGTATCCTAGAACACACCTGACTTTCAGTAGCTGACATTTAGCAGAGGTGACAGGGGCACACCAGCAGCTCATAGCTTCTCATCAGTGGAACAGCCCAAGACGTAGCAGTGACGATATGGCAAGCAGGAGAATTTCTCAGGTCAGGAGCATTTGTAATAGGCTAAGCAAACACCACAGGCAAGTGAGTGAACCTGCAAGACTTTCAAATTGGATCAGTGGAAGCTTGACGTAGTGATGACCATGTTCTACTCGTTCACTTGGTGCCAAGAAGCAGGATCAGTGTCACCTACAGGAACAGCTCCTGGCTTGATGCCCTTCATCCCTCCCTCTCCTTGCCCTTTCCTTGCACTCTAGGTACTTTGCTGTTGGTTTGAGGACCAAAGGGATGCATGGCAGAGCCCATAGCAGCTCCAAGAAGCTCAGCATGATCCACCTTTTACATGTCCCTGCCAGTAGAAACAAGAAGGAAGGAAAATTCCTCTGGGTCCCCAGTCTCACCTCCTAGATACTTCATAGGCCCAATCCCTCCAGGGAAGGGTGCCAGATCTGACAAATCGTAAGAATGTGTGCAGATTGACACACTTGAAGGATTAGGACTTGTAGATGCTGCTGGAGTAATCAAAGTAGAAAGCACTGGAACTGGAATTAAGACTCAAAAGGAGGGATGGGGGAAGAAATGGCTCCAGTTTGGTCCTTGAGTGGTGTGAGGACTATCCACAGTCTGTGGGACAGCTGTATATAGTATATTAAGAAGAACTTCTCAGAAAGAGTGGTAGGGCACTGGCAGAGGCTGCCCAGAGATGTGGTGGCGTCTCCATCCCCGAGGATGTTCAAGAACTGTGGAGATGTGGCACTTGGGACATGGATAGTGGGCATATATGGATAGGTTGGGGTTGGGTTTGGGGACCTTGGAGGCCTTTTCCAACCTAACAATTCAATGATTCTATGAATATGGAAGGCATACTGGTTTTGGTGCTAGACCAGAAGCAACTTTCTTAGATGCTACTTAAGCACAGAACTGGAAGAAAAAATCTTAGATAACAGATTTTGAATCACACAGCATTAACAGAAGAAGACTGGGATCATTTCTTCATACCCAACCTTAATCATGTCTTGAAAATCAAGGTGGCTTTGCGTATGCCATGGCATTTAAACAAGCTACATGAGCAAAATACTGCTCTGAAACATGGATTTGTAAGCAGAATCACCCACAGAGAATTTTCCTAAAAGTTGGTAAACAGCCCCACTGATACCATACAAGGAGTAAATTGAGTCAAACTCCCTTGCTCCCCATGAATCTGCTCCAACAAGCATTTTACAGGAGTGAAGAACAAGAAAATGACGTCTATTTTACTTTGCTGTGATCCAGTGCCTACCAGAAAGTCTAAATCACAGCCTGAGAGGAAAAACTACTGTTTGCAGAATAGTTTTTGTAACGAAGATCCTTCCCTTGCTTACCTGTTCACCAAATCTGCACAGAATCACAGAATCAAAAGGGTTGGAAGAGACCTCAAGAGATCATCACCGAGTGCAACCCTCTGCTAAAGCAGGTGCCCTACAATAGGTCAGTATCCAGACTGGTCTTGAATATCTCTGGAGATTCCACAACCTCTCTGGGCTTCCTGAGCCTTTGCTCTGTCACCCTTATCATAAATAAGTTTCCTCTGTGTTATTATGGAAATTACTATGTTCTAGTTTTAGGCCATTACTCCTTGTCCTGCTGCTGTACACCACCAAGAAGAGCCTAGCCTCAACCATTTGTCTCCCATCTCTCTTTAGATATTTATTAAGAGCTATAACCACAACCATCAGCTTAGTGGAAATAAAAGGTTGGACAGTAGAGATGGTTTCTTGCTTGCACACACTGCATTGTCAGAGTTTTTAATAAACAAAGGCTGTGTGTATGGCAGAACTCAATGAAATTTGTCTGCTGAAAAGAGTGAGAGAGAAGATGAAGGTATTCCTGCTGTCTCCTTTTAAAAACAAAGGTTCAGTAAGCCACTTAACCTAGGCAAGATGCAACTCTAACAGCATGCAGGTGCCCAGGAATGCATTGATTTACCAGATACTTGACCAGGAGATACTAGAGTATAACATCAAGGAGGGAAAGGAGTCAGCTGCAATTATTCCTTACACTGAAAAACACGTTTTGAGCATGGACTCCCCTTTAATCTTTTGCACCAATCCACTGAGATCCTCTGTGCCAAGGGCTGAGAAACAGCACCAAAAACCTCACCTCACAAAAAGATAAAATCAAATAGCACACAAAGAAAAATGCAGAAGGCAGAAAAGGCACGGAACTGTTGATGTCGGGGTACAGGTTCCTCGTTTACTGTTTCTGTCTCATGCCCTCTGATTCCTCTGCAGGGCAGTGAGAGGCCCACGCTGCAGCCAATTACAGTGAGGTACTCAGAGCCTCCTCCAAGAACTCTAGGAAAACAGAAAAAAACCCTTCTCCTTTGCAGGCATTTGGAGAGCAACTAAGGGAGTTTAAGCAGGAGGAGGACCAGCTTTAAACCTGAAGAGGGGAGATTTGGATCAGATGTTAGGAAGAAATGTTTACCCAGAGAGTAAGGGCCTGGAACAATGAACTTGCCCCATCTCTGATGGCATCCAAGTCCAGGCTGGGCATTCTGGTTGAGTGGGGGGCAACCAGCCCACAGCAGGGATCAGAGCTCAATTCCCTTTAAGGTCCCCTCCAACCTTAACCATTCTGAGTTAATTTTGACGCATTGCCACGTCTCCGCGTCCCATCTCTTTATTTTTCTTTCTTTATTCCTTATTATTATGTATTTGCACAAAGATTTAAGACGGGAACACGGGGAGGGCGTAAAGCGGTGTAACAGTTCGGGTGCCTAGTACCGAAGGGAAGGAAGCGCGGTCCCTGGGAGCCCAGCAGCATCCTCTTCCCTGGGCTCCGGGAGCCCTCCAGCGGCCGTGCACCCACCGCTGCCTGCTGCAGGAGCGGCACTGGGAGATGAGGGAGGAAGGGCCTTACGGTGGCCCAGCTGCCGAGATAAGGGGCAGTCAGACATCACCCCTTCCTATGGTGGGAACGGAGGGCAGCGAATCTCATGTTAAGACCTGATGGGTAGTATATGCTCCCGAGTTAAATTTAGCATCTCAGGGTCGCTATATGGGAGGGGAGGATGGCTGGGATTTCAGAATCATAGAAGTGCTGTTATAGCACCCTTACTTGTTCCGATAGCTTTTCCATAACTACCTGCTCCTGCTCCCTCTCAGGCTGACACTATTGAGCATGGTGGATTTTTGGTCTGCCCTATCAAGGATATCCTTCAAATCCTGCTCCACAAGTTCTGTTTCAGCAGCAGCATCCTGGTTAAGAACAGATTGAGTTCGAAGAGACCTTATAGCCCACCCAGATCTACCCTGCCATAGGCTGGGTGCCTCCCAGTAGATGACAATGCCCAGGGCTCCATCCATGCCCCAGCACCCTCAGCCTTCCTAGCAGAGGTTCTCCAGCCCCCTGAGCATCTTTGTGACCTCCTTCAGACCCACTCCAACATCCTCCTTGTGCTGGGAGGCTCTAGGCCTAGATGCAGCATTCCAGATAGGGAGCTCAGTTCACCTCCAACACAGAACAGTAGCAATGAGAGACTCATTGGAGTCACAGAAACATGGACAGAGCAGGGTACCTCAACCAGCCAGACCACACAGCCCTGCCCCTGTGCCTGCTTACACCTAGGGATGATGACAAACAGCATTTGCAAGTGGTAAAGCACCACTGGCTTGCAGGCTCCACTGTCTCAAACAAAGTGGAGGAGGGTCATGCTTGCTACCTTCTGGGGCAGATTGCAAGACCATCCTCCAGACCAGCGAGCACCTGAAAGCCCCAAACATCCCTTCTATCCCATAACCCTCATGGAGTGGATGCTTGCAGCCCCATCTTTAAGATCCTTTCCTTCAGCTGGAAAATGGCAGCACACTGATTCTCTCTGTTGTATTTTTCACATGACTGACCACAGAACTATTAATATAACCAGAGCCAGTTCAGCTGGACAACTCATTCCCTCCAAGGAGAGGAAAACCACAGCTTCTTCCATCTCTGGAAAAACCTTTTGCGATGACAAGATCAGCAGTGCAGACGTAGCAGAGACAGTTCTGGTTTGCTGATACACCCCAGTGGAGAACCTCAACCAGCATGAGAGAGTACAGTTTGTTTCTTCTGTTCGTCCTTTCCATCTTCAAGAAGGGTGAGTTCTGAGCTTGCTACAGTTCCGTCTGATCAGGGCTTTTTTTTGTTTTTTTTTCCTTTGCTTTTATAACTCGTGCAGGAAAGTTCATCTTTCTCATCATTCAGAAGCCCTGTTTCATACTGTTTCATGTTCCTCAGAGTTGATATGTGATTCATACAATTTGCTCCAGCTCCACTGTGCACTTTAACCCATGGTTAACTTCATGTATATACTTAAGTTCTATTAAAGTCAACAGGATTTGGTTAAACATACCTTCAGACTGTTTGACAGAGCAAGTTTAATGGCTGTGGTGGGCTCCAGCTCTTGATCTGGTTGTCACAAACTCAAATCCTTTCCACTGACAACTAGTAGATATAATTAGAGTTATTTGTTTTTACCTGTCGGGCACTGTACTTAGAGCCCATGAGCTTCCTGGAGTTCCCATGGCCATATAGCCTCGTACAGTAGGTAATCCAGGCTGCAAAAGGTAATCACATCATTACAGTGAGGGACAAAAGGCATCACGACTCCAGACCTCAGTAATTAAAATATTGGCTTGGCAGAAATTCCAGCTAAATAACTTAATGGAGGAGAAGCAGTCCTACATCAGCCTTTATCCACTGTGCAACACCCAAGAACATTAATACTGCCTGCACAGCCACTGGGATATTTGTCAAATATTATGGACAGCAGAAATAAACACAAGCACCAATCTTAACTTAGCCTTTACTTGATCAACCTGACAGATGAATGCCCACAGATCACAGCAAAGTCAGCAATCTGTTTACACGAGGTAAATTATTTACATTTTTCTCCAGTTATTCTCAACTGTGGAGGATAAACCTCCTGATTTAACAAAGCACCAAGTAAGTTATATAAGACAGGAATGTAGCCACAGACATTCCTGAAACCACAGTCTGGTGCTGCAGCTGTTGCAAACAGAAATACGGTTGATAGATATAGGTATCTATATAGCAAGAGCTGCTTACAAGTGCTATTTGTTGGTGTTACTGGTTACTGGAGAAGGGAAATGAATGAGACACTGAGTTTCCCTGATATATTTCAAGGCTGGAGAACATTCATTCAGGTGAAGACTTCTTTCATCACCAGACAGAACTGATGAAACTGGGTCTGGTGGCAATGGCTTGGATTTACTGTGACCATTTACCATGACAAGGATTTACAATGGTCAAATTCCAACCATTCATGACATCCTGGCTGGAAAACTCAGAACTTCCCCTCCTGTGAGGCCAGGACAAGGCCTGTCTGGGAAGATGCAAGCAGCTGGAGTCCACATGTTGTCAACCTGCTCTATTAACATGGAGCTGCTTGCTATGCAACCTCCTGAGTGCATGCACTCAAACACAGAGCAGTTGCATTTAACCAGATTTGCGCTTGAAGCCACCAGATCTCTGAGTATGTTATATATATGTATATATATGTATATATATGTATATAAGCACACAAATGTCTTCCAACTGCAAACACTCACTTTACACAACTTCACAGTGAACATCTACAGGTCAGCTATTGCTGACATGGCAAGGCCTGCTTGAAAATTAAATTGCTTTCAACATGATCGAGGCAGCCCCCTCATCTCTGTTGCAGGCTGGTACCAAACCCAGCCCCAGTAAGTGGTCTGAGTAACCACCTGCAAGTCCCCCACACAGGGAACCATCCTTGGTGGAACAAAGGGCATCCATTTTCTGACAAATGAGAGAGATGGCACACGAAGGATGATCAATTTCCCTCTTAAATGCCCTGTGTAAATCAGTCCTGATTACCTGTTGTTGCTTCTAGGCGTGCTGTGCAATAGCTGGTCCATTCACGTCCCATCTGACGTCACTGGTGAACTTGGAAAGATGGTTATTCTGCCCTGCACCTTCACACACCCTTACAAAACCTTTGACCGTACCCTCACTGCCATTTGGAGGATCAAAGAGCCGTACAATGGCACTGTAGTGTTTAAGTGCACCAGCCAGAGCGCCAGTGAACTCTGCAAGACCGCCATCAGCTACAAAAACAAATACAAACTCTTTGGCAACCCCCGGCACAAAGACCTTTCCATCAGGATCGACAACCTGACCTGGAGTGACAGTGAGAGGTACTTCTGCCGTGTGGAGTTCTCTGGGGACATCCACGACAAGTATGAAAGTAGGAATGGGATAAAGCTGCATTTGATTGGTAAGACAGCATCAAGTGCTTGGGGAGGCAAAGCCACCCCAGAGGGAAAATGGAGAGCCGTGAGATGTGGAAAGTGATGAGATAGTCACAGAAGGTTATCTGAGAAATTTGCTCTTCCAAAACATTGGCTTTTCCAGGTCTAGTCAGCCCTGAGGAGGACTTGTATCATATTGGCAGGGAATACTCACTGCAGGCTTCCAGCCTGAAGTGATGTGCACACTGCAAGGAAGGGAACTAAGGAGTTAAACACTGCAGGAGATAAATAGCTGGGTTGTGGCTGCCCAGGTGAGAGCCTGGCGAGTCTTGCATGTTGTCCCTGCAGCACTGGTTCAGTGTAGGCTGCAGAGAGGTAAGCTGAGGTCTGCAGCTCCTGGAGTGGGGCTACAGATAGCCTCTTCATCAGGATTTAAGCTGGAGAATGCAGCTGCTGATCAGGCATTAGGAGATGTAAGCACAAGCAGGCCTGGATGGCACCAGCATCTCAGCCTGGTCACACTTAGCTCAGTGCATACAATTCTGCCCTTCTGGAGAGATCCATGCAGCCTTGGGATGAAAAATCACAGTGAACAGGTGCTGCACAGCACCCTTGTGGCAGCACAAGTTAAGAAGCCCTCCTTAAGGGAGGAGATCTGCATGGAAATGACACTTGAATCCTGAATCATAGAATCACAGAACCGTTAAGGCTGAAAAAGACCTCCAAGATCACCTCGCCCAACCATCCACCTACCACTAATACTGCCCACTAAACCATGTCCCTAAGTACCACATTTATAAACATTCCCAGAACATTTCAAGGTGCAGGGACTCTATCCAATGGGCAGCCCATTCCAATGCCTGTCCACTCTTTGAAGAAGTCTTTCCTAAAATCCTAACTGGCACAAACTGGGGAAATTATCTCTTGTCCTACCACTGTTATATGATTGAAGTGGCCAACTACCACCTTTCTATAACCTCTTTTCAGGGAGCTACAGAGATTGATCAGGTCTCCCCTGGGCCTCCTCTTCTCCAGGCTGAACTATCTGAGTTCTCTAAGCCATTCATTACTAGACTTGTGTTCCACATCTTCCACAGCTTCATTGGGCAGGGAGGGCATCATCCCTCTCTGTTCTGCCCTGATGAGGCCCATCTGGAGCTCTGTGTCCAGATCTGGGGACCCCAGTACAAGAAGGATGCAAAGCTGTGGGAGCGGGTCCAGAGGAGGCCATGAAGATGCTCAGAGAGCTGGAGCACCTCTCCTGCAAACACAGGATGAGGGAGCTGGGCTTCTTTAGCCTGGAGAAGGGACAGAGCTAAGCAATTGGAGATGGGTTTCCAGGACTTTGCCTCTGCATTCCACCTCAGGGCTTCCCCTGTGCTGTGCTTATAGCGAAGGAGAGTGCTTGGCCCCTCTCAGAGGGTGTCCTCACTGATCAAGCAAGAGCAAGGACACCCGTGTGGCCTCAAGAGTGGGCTCATGCCTTAACCAACAGCACACAGACGCTGCATGTTGGATGGCTTTGTCTGTGAAGTGAAACTGCCTCACAGACGTTGCGCGCTGCAGGCAGCCAGGCGAGGCCTGAGGAGGAGTTCGTGTACTGCAGAGAAGCGCTGAGCAGTCAGGGCCCTGCCTCTGTGGCGCAGATCTGAAATATCCCACAGAGAGCCTGGTCTGGCAGGGCAACAACAAGCTGTGCTGATGATGAGAGAAGCAGAGCTGCAGGTGCTGCATAGGCCCAGTTTCCTCACTGTTCCCCGCTTTGGGAACAGATCCCTGCAGTACAAAGGGCAGGAATTAAATAAGGCTTTAGGGGTCAGCTTGTACACCAAAACACAGATACACAACACAGCTTGTTCTCATAGTGAGGGCCTGGCACAGGCTGCCCAGAGAGATGGTGGTACCCCATCCCTCAGTGACCCCAAGGTCAGGCTGGATGGGCTCTGAGCACTGCTGGAGCTCTGGGTGTCCCTGTGCACTGCAGGGAGCGGGACCTGATGGCCTTTAAGGGTCCAAACATTCTGTGATCTATGATACAGATCAGTCTTCTTGCATTACAATGACCCATGTTGTCTTGCCCCACAAATGAAAGAAATCAATTCTGAGCACCTGCTTTTCCCACATGAGGATGCTCGTTTTGTTTCTCTCAGTCTTTACAATGCCACTGAGAACTAAGTGCATGAAATAGTTCACAGATCCAGAAGAAAACCACTGTGAAAGGCAAGATTTTTCATGTCTGCCCTGCTTCTTTAGAGAACAAGTCCAAAGGCTCCAAGTTCAACAGTGCCTCTTAATTTTGTGCATCCCTTGGATGGATGTTACCACCATTCAGAGAAGTCCCTGACAAGCCTGAGACACCAAGGAAAGGGCTCACATGAGCAGATCCTTCCTTGTGTGTTCTGGAGGCCAGGGTCCAAGGAAAAAATAAGGAAGTTTGATGCCAATGTTATCTTGTTACACTGTGCATCAAGCCCATCACTGAAACCTGATGTATCCCCCATCTTTTCCTGTAATTTCCAACAGCCTCCCCCAGGATCATTAACATCACGGTCAGTTCCAATGGGGATCACACCTTCAAAGCCCGCTGCACCGCTGAGGGTGAACCAGCACCTGCCCTGACATGGACCAGTCCCCACTCCAGCAACCTCACCTCGGTCACTAACATGAACCACCGTGTCACCAAGGAGCTCCAGTACCTGACACACGATGGCAAATACACCTGCACGGCTACCAACAGCCACGGGAGAGCGGAGGGAACAGTCTACTTCTATAAATTCAAGGCATCCAACAGCTCCTTTTTCCTGATCCTAATTTTTGTGCCACTGGGCATTAAGGTCCTTGTTTTGCTGGTGATACTGGGGTTGACCCTGTTCCCCAGAGGTACGTTTCTCCATTTCCAACATCAGGCTGGTAACCCACGATGTGATGCAGCAGATAAAATCAGACAAGGGAGGGGGAAGTCTGTTACTATGTTCGTTTCTGCCCTAGGAAAATGACATGCATAATGGAATATTAAGAACAAATAACAGGGTCCTCCTGGCTGGTTTGTCACAGTCTGCAGATGCGAAGTGTCATTCAGGATGGGATCTTTAAACAGAGCAAGCTTTAAACAGGAGCTTCCCTGTGCCCAGTGAAAAAGGTTAATAAATCAACAGATGTGCAATTAGTACAGAACCTGCTGCCTACACAATCAGATTTTTATTAAGCAGACTAATTACTACTTCTTCCCCAGCCCATGGGCAGGATTTACTTCCACTGTATCCCACACAGCAGCTAGATCTCCCTGAGTCAGCATCCTTCTTGCTCTCCAGAGCATCTCCACCTGCATGCTTCCCACTCAGCAGTGTAATCCCATTTTACACCTGTTCAGGCCGTTATCCCTGCTGTCCACAGGGCTCCACGACTCAGGTCACAAAGTTGATTCCTATCCTGGCAACAGTGAACCATACACCAGAGTATCAGTATCCTCTAGTGCATGTTGCCTATGGCTCTCTATCAGCCCTGGCTCCCCAGATCATCTTGCTAACTTGTCTATCTGCTCTCATTTAACAGGACCTTCCACTGCTCCATCCATCTTGGCCCGGTAAGAGCACCCCACCTTCTATTCATGTTATCCAGCAGGAGGGTAGAGATGACAAGGAGAGGAGTACAGTTTGTCCTCTGTCTTGGCTACAACTTCTGGCCTCATAGCAGGCTCCTGGGATGAGGACAGGGTTGGGCTGATAGTCAAGCAAGCCAGCGTAAAGAACCAATGCTTGGGGTGCAACTGAGAACAAAACAAGGACAAGGAACCCGGAGAGACATGGATGCAGCAGAAGCAGGGGATGACCAGAAGCATTAGGATATCACATTAAACTAGCATAAGAACTCCAGTTTCTGATGGGGCAGAAGGAGAGCCTATTGTAGAATCATAGAATGGCTTAGGTTGAAAGAACCACAATGATCACCGTTTCAAAGCCCCTGCTATGAACAGGGCTGCCAATCACCAGACCACCAGGCTGCCCAGAGCCTATGCCAGAGTGTTCTGCCAAGCATGGAAGAAGGTATGGAGATACCAAACAGTCCATGTCAGATCCAGCTGAGATGTGGCAGGGTCCAAACCTCTGCCTAGCTAGAATCTGAACCATCCTCCCACAGCACCACCAGCATCTCCCAATACCCAAAACAAGGAGACTCCTGACATCTGGGAGGGCCAAACTGGTGACAGATGGGTAAAAATGTAAGACAACCCTTAGGTTAAACAGACAGAAACTGTATATGAAGCCAGTACATGCTTGGATTTGCTCCCTTCCAACCCTACTTATCTGTGATATGTTTCCCTCACCTTACCCTAGAAATTCATTCATCTCAGCAAGATGTGTGCAGCATCAGGCTGCAGCCCAAGAGGCGACAGGGAATTTAATCCTAGAGTTAAATTCGTCATAATTATTAGCAGAAGCATGGTGTTGCTGATTTAGTACCCACACAATACTGCACAGCTGACTGTACTTGTAAACACACAGATGAAACCTTCCCTTTTTCCACCACCAGGCCACAGCCACAGGACTCCACCTACGAGAACTTTGACCGCAGATGTGATGGCAGCCACAGCCTGCCGACAGAACAACCTGCAGCAAGATGCAGCTGAAGACCTGGGCTGTCCCACCCATACCCACTTGCATGGTCTGAACCCCTGTCTGCTCTATACAAAGCTGGATCATCTTACGGTGCCTTTTCCCACTGAACGTAAGACTGTTGTTGACTGATGCACAGGTCAAGCAAGCCTTGCAGGCGCATGTTTTCCATCTCTGTTGAGACTTGAAATTGACAAAAGACTTTAAAGCAAAGACAGACTGGGAAAGAAAAAAAAAAAAAAGAGAGAGAGTGGTGGAGCTGGAGAAGCAGAAAATTCGTGTGAGATGCCAGTTCTAATCAACCTGCATGTTTCTAACCTGTGTCACAAAGTTCTGTGACAGACATATTCACGAGCTGTAGTTGGTCCCATCTTGCGTTGCAGTTTTTCCTGGTGAAAAATGGCTTCTCGACATGGATAAAACATCACACTGTATCCGTCTCATATTAAAGAAGTTACAGAAAGAGTCATTTTGACGAGAACTGGACATCAAGGCGCTCATCTTGTCCTGTCCATCAACCTCTTTCCCCCAGGCAAGGAAGACAAAGAAAACAACTTTCATGTCATTAAAAAAGAAAACATTACTTCTAAACAGTTTCCATCTCCATGCTACATGAAAAGATCCTGACCACCTCTTAGAGACTTCACACTATTTATTCAAAGAAATTGACCATTCCCAGACTGAGCTTATAGGACAGAAGAGCACAAGTCATGTTTGGTCTGGTAGACAAAGTTCCAGGAGAGGGCTGCAAAGAGCAGCAGACTGGAATATAGGAGGAAAAAGAACCAAAAGAAAAAAAAAAAGAAAGAGCAAAATGAGTGACATGAGCTTACTCAGGTTTTTTACCATTGGATTCAATGCTTCCTGTCACCATCCCAGTACAGCAGCTCCAAAGTTCATCTAACAATCCCGCTTCTGGTAAAGAGTATCCCAGGCCGGGAGCACAAGCCTTCTGCTTCAACTGCCATCAAGCCTATGGTCTACTTGCAAACAGGAGCATCTAGTGTCGTGCTCCATAATAACCTGTTATGCAGAAAGTGTGTCCTGTTGTATGTTATCTGCACCTCACACATTGTCTACTGACAGCAAATGTGTATCACAACAGCTGCGGGCATTTATATGTGAGGAAACTCATGGGCAGGCACTGAAGGTATGGCTTTTCTTTACTTCCCTCTGCACCACCTGCTTCATCCTCATTTGGAACGAAAGCCGGATCGCGTGGTCTGAGTCAGCTGTGAGTGTTGAAAGAACAGAACCTGTGTATGAACCTACAACCATAACAGAGCTCTGTGAACTCTTGCTAAAACATAGAAGCATTATTTCTGTCATTATACAGATGAGCTTTCTCATGGGGTCTGGCCACTAAACCAGACAGTTGTGTCAAGGGCATGTTAAACTCATGACATCGAAGACAAGATTCTCCAAGCCTCCATCAAGTAAGAACCTGCATGGCATTCCCCCATCATACTTTAATCTCTGAGAACAAGCATGTATTACCAGGTACTGTCTCTTCCAGCAAGTTGAAAACACCACAGCATTTGTCACAAATTACCCATTTTTCTTTTTTATTTTGCACTTTTTTTTTTTGCAGACATAGCATGTTATAAACACACTTATAAAAACTCAACAGCTGAAACAATACCTTCTTTCAAAAGTGCATGTCAAATACATATATCTCTCAATTCTTCACATTTTTTTATGCAATTGATCAATAACATTGAATCTAATAAACCAGTGCTTTTAACTCTCTGCAGGGGTTGAAAAAGCAGAAGAATGTACTCTTCCAGGCATCACTTTCCCAAAGGAGTCTGTTAGAAATCATGCTGCACCCTTACCTGGTTAGCAGATAGAGAGATGTACACATATATACATACAGCTCTTTGCTCAATCTGTGAGCCTAAAACCACACATAGATGTGGGTGATCTGATGACACACCTGGCACAGTTAGCCAAATCTGTTGAGAAAAAAAAGGTGGTTTGCTCTCCAGCACCAAAATCACAGTTAAGAGCAACACTGCAAAATAATCCATTATTGAACATCTATTATCCCCATGTGACCTGAACAAATGCTTAAACAGGGTTACATGTTCTAAACACAAAGGCACAATTAATGCAGAAAGAGAAGCAGCTTTCACTGTTCCTTCCTTCGTAGAGGTGCACAGATTGAGAACGTAGGACCTTGGGCAACCTCAAGTAGATCAACCATGGAAAGGCCAACATTACACAAGCAAGCAGGGAAGTTCACTTTCTGCTTCCACTGAGCAGAAGGTGCAACATCAGACAAAGCAACAAAAACAGAGATCATTCAGCTGAAACAATAGATTTACAGGCTCATAATACAATTTTAACGAAGTGATTTAATACAAGCTAAATAGCTTTTCACAGTGTCATCTGAAGTTCTGCCATGTCATGCCCAGCTAGAAAGAATGAACTTCAGTGGTGGCCACTTACTAAACCTCTATTCCTAAACAACCAGATTTTCAGAATTAAGGATTATTATCCAGCTAGAACATAACTGCTTCCCTCCTGCACACTGAGGAAGCAGAAAAATCAGTCTGTGGACATCACCTGACTTAGGAACAATGTGGCCATAAATTCTTTTGTTTAACCAATCAGTATATAGGCAGACTCAGTAATATTTAGGAAGTAGGAAAAAGCAGTTCTTTAGTTCAATTTTCAGTTTGAATTTACAGACATGGGAGAAGATTGTGGGCATGCCTTTAAACTACAGAGTTCTGCAGAATATCAAAAGAGTCAAAATTTAAAATACCACCCCTGTTAGAATGCAGGCACAAATCTCCCTGCACATACACACACACACAAGCTTTAGAGGTATCCTACTAAGGAGAGTCAAAAACTGTTTAATACACAACCTCCCATTCACTTTGCACTGGCTCAAATCATGACACAGAAAAAACGAAAAAGGCACAAAAAAAAAAAAGATGCTACAAAAAACAAGAATGGGCTTTGCTGTCTAATGATTTGTACATGTATCCCCTTAGATATGCACCTTGCACAGGAACATATTCAACTGTCTTCAGTTGATAAAAACTGAACATTCCACAGGTCTAAATATCCTAAGAGCTTTAAGGGAAAAAAAAAAACACCTTAAAGAGGATAAAATTTGCCAGTGTGGAGCTCCCATTCACACTTCTGACTTACTTTAAATGGAACTCTTAAAGTAAAAATTACTTGTGCAAGAACAACTTTAAATGTAAACCAGAATTATCAACACTGCATGATCGTTTTGTGAGCTCAGTGCTGCTACCGTATGCAGTCCAAATAATGCACTTCTGGGTACAGACTGTTTACAAGGAGAGCCAAAAGATTATTGCCATCTCGAAGACAATGTTCTGGATGCTTGATGAACAGAGAAGCCTGGGAGATCTGCTCTTGAAAATCCATATATTGTTTGTTTGATGCCATTGATTCAAGAGCACTCAGTGCCTATAGACACAAGGAAAAAAATTATGTTAGCTGTCTGCATTTTGGCCCACAACAAACCAGTTCACGAGACATCATAAGAAAGATTCCACTGGAAGATCACTATCTAGTAAATAGCCTGCTATATTTTGAACAAAACATTCATAAAATATAGTCACATGTATTACTTCAATCCACCTCCTCTTTCAAGTTGTTGCCATCCCAACACAAGCACAAGTGCTCTACCAAGTCTTGCAGTGATTGCTCCAATGTTTACTTCACAAACTCAAGACATGTTTTCAGAGAAACCACACCAAAAAACAAAACATAACACACTTAGAGATTCCATTAAGAATAGCCTGAAAGAAACAGTTGACTTTTATCAAGGTATCATTTTGCTCCCATTAATAACACTACAATTTCCAACTTGACTCGTCTCTGTAGCATAGGAAGACGACAATTCAAGAAGCCAAGCACTGGCACACACTACCTGCTGGGCCTTCTGTGTCAGCTTTGGTTCTGAGCCTGCTTTCAGGCGGACCTGACCCTCTGCAGGAATTTGCACCAGGAGGAAGGCAGACAAACTGCGGGTTACCAGCCGAAACCTTGCAGAGGGAAAGAGGGCAAAGAGAGAAAGTGGTGTCAATTGTGACGTCCTTAGCAGTAGATAAACCACAAGTTCTATTCCATGAGAGATCTCTCACATGAGGAACATGCTTAACAGCTTCAAAAGATCATTTGCAATGTATTAAGGAAAAAACATCATTGTAAGATATACATTACAGGTACATCACACATACAAGCTATGATACATATGAAAGGTAACATCTGACCCAAGCTCAGCTGCAGCCTTGAGGTCACATCTTACATACTCCCTCATTTTGCAGACTTTGAGACATCCCCCATCATCCAAACTAAAAGATGAGTTGAACAGGATTAAGATTTCAGCCCAGAGATCTCTCTCTAAAAACTTTACGTTTATTGAAGTACTGCACTGAATTGGTGTTTATGTATTTTTTACTGGCCTTCTTTCCACGCTGAACTTCATTTTAATATATAACAACCAAACTCAGCGTGTTTTTTAGAAAACAAACAGAGTAATAAGTAAGGAGATGTTTGATTTTCTCTTAATGTTTTGCAGCAGCTCAAAGGCCAAACAGAAAAGGCAATGTGCATGTGGTCGTACAAAATTCTTGTGATGCCAACCACAACTTCACTAGAAATGAACATTAAGCCAGAATCACAGCTGCACTTTCTTTATATTTGCACTACAGACTTGAACAAGAAGTTCATACGCATTTCTTAACCACATTCAAACACTCATGACACTTTTTCTGTCTGAAGTTCATAGAGATATGGAGGGCAGTTGGGATTCAGAAGATCTTTTGAGATTGCCCTGCGCTGTCTGGATCCAGGCTGCAGCTTCTTTTTATGGTTTTTTTTGTTTGTTTTAATATGACAAATCATAATGCATTATTTAATTCACTGCAGCTTCAGTTCCTACCTGGGTGACAGAGGAGACCTCCTGCCCAACCCAATAGCTCCAAGTATTCCAGAACTGAGTCTCTCCTCAGCCAGCTGACTCTGCCTGCCCTGAATGGACAGCAGCGTCCGAATGACAGATTCCATCACAATGGCATCATCTTCCTCCATCTGAATTAAAGATAACTGCATAGCTTTATGCCACCAAAGGAACAGCTTTGCCTCTTCCTTTGCTGAGCTGTAAGCAAGATTTCAAAAAATAAAACAAAACATAGATTTTAAAAAGAGCAGGAAAACTGGTTAAGAAGTTTGTGCCTCTCCCCATTAGGATCATGAAGAATTCAGATGGTAAATTAAAGACTGGTAATCTTAATATATTAAGCCAGTACAGCTATATTATCCCAGTTATACTGATGTAACTGCTATTGTATTAGCAAGCAGGTTTTTCATTGCTTGTAAGAGAACAATGGACAAGACTTCTTTTGAGGCTTTAAATCTCAGAATAATGATATTGCACCCAGAAATAGATCTGAAGCAGTTTAAAATTTTTTAGGGAAGCCTCTAGTCTTTCTTTCCTTACCTTAGGAAACAATAGCTGTTGCTTACACAACAATTTAAGATTCTTCTCAGAAAGGAAATACTGAAGGCTTTAGTTGAGCAAAGCACAAAGTCAAGTTTCCCCTGTGGTATTTTTAATCCTTCCCCACACAGACTGAAACTGCAGTTTAAATTAACAAGCTCAGAGTTTCCACATACAGCACAGGCACGAGTTTTCTGCATCAGAATATCATCAAATGACTCCACCCAGTCACTTCCCATCCCAGACACCCTCAGCTTTGATGTTAAGAACAAGTTTTAATTCACAACGTAAAGTGGCTTTGCTCTCTTCATTCCACTTTGGCAATAAAAGTAGTGCAACTATGTGGCACCTACAACAGTCAAAGTATTCTTTTAATTTCAAGAAATGGAAAAATGTGCATTTTCCTATAATGCTCTTTTATGACGACATAAATATTAATATTAAACATAAACATTAATATTTTAAAAAAAAATCATTATGTTTGCTAAATTCTGTTGATTTCAGCAACAATAGTAAAGGCAGTTGTTGCATGCTTTAAATACAAAGTGCCATTGCTTTAAACTCAAAGCTACTACAAGCCATCTATTCTTTCTCACCTGAACCCAATCATCTATTGAATTGTTTTACAGCAATACTAATTTCACAGGGTTCATATTTGGTCCACACCAAGCAGTTCTGAACACCTAGCTTTGAGTGTTCAGCTGAATTTTCAACATATAATTCATCCCACCTAGTGGACATCCAAGAAAGTGGAACTCACAGTGACTAAGGATTTGCTTGAAACAATCTGAATTGAGCACAAACCCAGGCGGCCAGCAAAATCAAGGCTCTCTAAGTGGAAACCAAGCAAAATGAAACAAGAAATGTTCACGTAAAATTCCTTCTTCTGTTCCACCAGATAATACTAGTGCTGGCACCAGGGGGTGAGCAGTCTAACAGCAGATATGGAAGGCTGCAAGCACGTGTGTTGTTCTGGCTTGGCTGTTTGGCCCCAAAAATATGAACCTGCAAGGATGTGCTTCTTTGAAGCCGGCTGACAGCTGTGTCACTTCTGTTCAATCTTCCCAACAGGACAACTGCTGTTGGCTATCACAATTAGTGTTGTGCAAACATTAATTTTATAGGAAGTTTAAGAAGGGTATTACTTCCTCCCTCAGCTTCGTACTCATATGACCATACAAGCCAGTCTTCAAAGGTGCTCTTGCCATCTGGTCCTTTTGCCTTATGCAATGAGATCTGGTGCTGTAGCTGTGCCTGCAGGTGAAATGGGGTCTGGCCCCAGTGACCAAGCTCCAAGCTGAGTACAGTGGTGACCCTTCAGGACTGGATCCTGAAGTGGTAATGTGGTAATGTAAAGACAGTTGGACTGGATGATCTTATAGGTCGTTTCCAACCTTGTGATTCTATGATTCTATGACTGGCCATTTCAGTCAGCAGCCTGATTGATTAATCTGACTATATAATCACAGCCATATTTGAAAGAGTACTGACAGAAACCCTGAGCTCCATACCTTGGATACACTTGCTCCAGCCACTTGCTGATAGTGATCAGGATTTTCATTTCATTGGTAAGAGTTTGGTCAGTATTCAGGCACTGCAGCAGGTAGACGTAGAGGGTCAAGTAGCTTCCTAAGGACAAACACTCCTGCAGGAATTCCTCCATGGTTAGCTCAGGAACTTGGAGGGAGGCAAGTATAGGGCCCCAGCCCAAATCCTGATGGTGAGGAAGATCTATAAAGAAGACAAACATAAGTAAGCAGCAGTTGGTAAAATCTACAAACTGAAGCCACCTCGCCACGTTTAAATTACAGAATATTAAAAATACCATAAACAGAAAGAACAGAGCCCTGATAATGAAAATCAGTTGAAAATGCAGTTCCACTATGAGGCAGCATTAAGCTACAAGGATTCTAAGTGACTCATGTTTAACAAGCACCCAAAGATCAATCAACATTTTTTACTTAAGCAGTAGAACAATAGATGCTCCTGCCTTTGTTGAAGTAAGAGGTGATACAGGCTTCTGTCGTCTCTGCCATGTGTCGCACAGAGGCCAGGCTCTGACATGCTGCTGTCAGAAGGGGCATTGCTAACAATCCGTGCACTTTACTGTCAATCCACTTTCGTAAGCTCCCTCGTAGTGACTCAGCTGTTGTAACACTGGAATTGTTCAACATCATCAGCGTTTCTGTAAAGAGACTGCTGAGGGCCAGGTGACGTGTCTGCAGATCCATATCTGGAAGTCAAATTCAAGAATTATTGCAGTAAACAGATACTAGAAACTAAATGACCCGAACTTAGCATCATCACAGAATACTCTCTGTAGATACTGGGAAAAGACTCTTGATCATTAAACTCCTCATTTCCTTGTTTGTATAGATGAAGCCACAAAAAGACACTTATTACCAAGAGAGTGGTGAGGTGCTGGAACAGCTGCCCATGGAGGCTGTGGATGCCCCATCTATGGAGGTGCTCAAAGCCAGGCTGGATGGGGCTTTGGGCAGCCTGGTCTAATATTAAATGGGGAGGTTGGTGGCCCTGCATGTGGCAGGGGGATTGGAGCTTGATGATCCTTGAGGTCCCTTCCAACCCAAGCCATTCTATGATTCTATGATTCTTTGCAGTCTCTTCCCTTGATAAGGCAGTTCCTAATTTATTAAACTGAAACAGTTGATAAGTCTGGATACAAGAGTAAGTCAGAGCAAATCATTCATGTAGCCTTTTATCATGCCTATAGTGAAAATAAATTGAATGGTGAAGCATGTTTATCATCTCCAAGAAAAATCTGCATATTAAAACACACTTTACAGCACAGATCAGAACGAAATAACTGAGATTTTAGATTATTCTGTTCAAAATATGATGAGTCTTGAAATACTGAAGGCCCCCAGTGCATTTTCCAAGACTCTAGATTTCCTGTTAATCACTGCATTCAACTTCAGCAAATTTTTCTGAAACCCTCTCTCGTCATTGCCTGAACATGTTATCATGGGCCGCTTGTAACACTACCTTCCAACTACAAACCTTTCCTGCTCTCAGTGCTTAAAAAGTCTACCAGTAGAGTAAGCTGTATTTTATGAAAAAGCCACCACTGTTATAAAAGGATTTTCAATCAGCGTCGGCTGTTTTAGTAAGGAAAAGTTTAATCTCAATCTATGCACAAACAGGGATCAATCACTGAAAAAGCACTGCCCTAAAAAACTGAGACCTCCAGACCTGCAGATAGTCAGAAGCTGACAGGACAAAGCCCCAAAGGGCTGGATCTGACAGGCTAGCCCTGTTTTGAGGAGGCATGTGGACTGCAGGCCTCCAGAGATTCACTTCAAACAAAGCCGTTCTGTCCGTATCGACCTAATATGAAAAATGTGAAGAAAAAAAAGTAAAGACCTCAAGACACCTATCACTGCACAACTCTCCACTAAGGTAAATGTCTCTTACCACAGACTGACTGAAAACAATAATGCCATCAGGTTACCTGACTTGCCTATGGTCACAGATTTACAGCCATGTCACAACAGTTCTGTGACAAGGGGGCTGTCCTAGAGAGCTTCCCTGTGTACAACAGCAACACTGAGAAATGGCTATCAGTGTCACAAATCTTCTATCAGTTTCCACTGTGTTTAGGTCACGGACAGCAAAAGATATGACTCCTGACAAGTATTTTGGAGTAACACAGTGAGACAGCTGATGTGATCTCATTTTGACAAAGAAAGGTCAGAGTGGCACTAGCACTAAAAACAGAGGTCGATATAAACGCTATGGATACAGACACATCATGCCATCAGCATACATCAATGTAACTGCAACACCAACTCTGCACTGCGAGTCATCCCGATCATGCAGAGTTTTAGAATCTGTTCTTAAAACCCCATCCCTCAGGGCTCAGGGTGTGTATTTCTAATGTCATCTCTACTTTTTAAAAACAGGGCAGCATCAAATAAAGAAATTCAGAAACGAGACAGCAAAGAAAATACAACCCTCAAACTCCTGCATATAAAAACATAGTCAGTTTTACTTAAAACTCCTGCTGCTTCTGTTGGTGCTGCCACTCTTGACAGTTCATTGGGAAAATGATCCTACTTTTGTTTTGTGCTCCTCTATCTCACACATACATCAGAGCAACACACCTGCCCATAAAGAGACCAATGTGCTAGAACGAAGGATCTTCACAGTTTTAAAGTAATTTGCACTTCTTCAACACAAACCTGGAGGATTAAAGATGACTACATCATCCAGCAATTTGGACATTTCTTGTTCTAAAACTGCAAGAGTAATCTTTCCACTTTGTTCCAAAGTGCTGAGGAATTGAACCACCTGGCGGATGTACGCTTGGCACTTCAGTGTTGCATCCTGTTAATCAAAAATTAAAATAATTAGGGGGGGGGGGGGGAAACACCAACAATCACATCTGAAATTCTTTCCACACACTGTATGTAATATATAAAAGGAGAACATTGTAAATGAGAAGAACAGCTGAGAGACAACACAAAACCAATATCACTTACAAGATGGACGTGACTATCTGAAGATGTGCCAAAGCCTGCTGAGACTTTCAGGAGCTTCACTGTCAGTTCAGATGCAGCATCCTTAGCAAGGATAACAGAGGGAGGGTAGTGACTGTTACAGTAGCTGATGATGCTTTGATAAGACGAAATGCCCACAAGCTGCCAAGGAAGGGAGCTGGTCTGTCCAAGAAGATTTATGAGCGGCGATTCCTAAAGATTTAAAACACATAAGTTTCTTTATCAGCTGCTGGTGATATCTTGACAATGCCTCAAAGTGGTAACAGGAAGATACCACAAGCAGGAAAAGATCAGCAGGTATGAAATGGGACCCCCTGAAGATTTACCAGCCCTTCTGGAAGAGTCTCCCAGAAAAACTGCACTGAATCAAACTGTATCATGCAAGACTTATCTACACACGGTGCTTAGCAAATGCAGGGTTTGGAAAGTTCATCTCAATACCAGTTCTTTCTTCTTATTCTGACAACTCAAATACTGGAACGAAATCACAAATGGTTGAAGTATTGGTAAAATACCCTTTCAGAGTAAAAGAAAAAGAAAACTGTGATTCAAAAGACAAAGTGATCTCTGCTCAGTACTTCGCCAGAAGCAGGCAGTGACAAGGTTCTTAAAGATGCATCTGATCTTCATGATAGTTGCAACGCCATCTTCCACATATCACATCTACTTGGCTTACAGTCTTGAGCGATTAAAGCTGAAAGGCTGTATCAGTGGAATCAGCTTTAGGCCCTCAGTTAAACAAACATCTATCTGATGCTACCACAAAAACTGGTAAGGTCAGCATGAGACATTGCACTTAAAATTGCAATGTAAGGTGTTGCTGCAGGTGTTACAGGCATTAATGCCACAGAGTCAAAGCACTTCCTGCACTTACTACAGCAGACTGCTAGCATCAGTCTACTATGATTCAGACACCCATTTTCACTCACTTTCATAAAAAACTTCACTTTAATATATATATATAATATTGCACACATATGCAATGTATTACATGAGTGCATATGCACGTATCCTTGCTACTGCTACCTCTGCTTCCCATGTGCATATGCCAAAATAAGAAAAGGATAAAAGACATTTGAATTAAGGATTAACTTAAGAGACAAGAACTATGCAGCATTTCAAGCTTAAGCATGGCAAGAGACAACTGCACAGCAGTTTTACTTAACAACAGGGTTTTTTGTTTTGGTTTGATTTAGTTTAGGGTTTTTTTATTGTTGTTGCTGATTTTTAAAAGACGCCACCATAAGTAATTGTTCATTTCAAAACTCAAAGAGTCATTCTGTAACCAGAGAAAACAGTCTGTGTTTATTTGTTTATTCCTTACACCACTACTGGATCACAGCTCCTACAGAAGCTTCTCAAAACAAACAGCAGCTACTTCCTTTTTCACAAAGCTCACACAGACCAGCCTCACAGAAGGATTTTGCTAGTGCTATAACAAGCATACTGCTTATGGCATTTTATGAAACACTCCAGAGTTTATAATTTTGCAAGTACGGAAGAAGTCACAGTCTGTTTCCTTGTCAACAAAGGACTATCCCTCTCCAAAGACAGACAAGAATGAACCTTTTCAAAATGTACCTCTTTGCCTATAAGCTGTTCCTCCTTTGCCAACAAGACCATCATATACAGCAAACAGACAATCATGTTGTGAGTCTGAGGATGAGGGTTGGGATTCCAGGCATCAGAAAGGACGCTGACCCAGTTTATTTCACATAAAACATAACCCAAGAATAAGAAACAACTCTTGGGGCTGCCTCTTTCAACCTGTAAAGGAGAAAGGAAAACAAAAAAGAAGGCATACAAAACCATGTGAGATGAAAGCGCATTCATAAGAGCACAGCAATAATGAACTATATGAACTCTAACTAGATATGTATTGAATATATCAATTAACCAGCAGTAGATTACAAAGAATGCCACCTCTACAGCTCCCCACAACTTCATATAAGATTTGATAGCACTCCTTCATAGCATCTGTGAAACATAAAACAAATAGCTATGATGTACTTTTGGAGTAATTCATAAATAAGCTAACTTTAAAAGCCTCCTTCTTACAGGACATTCTCCAGCTCTGCATTTATTTCCAAAGGCAACAGTAATTATGGCCTTATTTCAAGTGATGCTACCTACTCACTTTAAAGAACTCTTCCATAAGCATCTGGTCCGGATGCATTTCCTTCCATGGAAGCCTCCTGAATTCAGTATGGAAAGTATAGAGAATAAACTCTGGCATTTTGGGGGCTGTGCAACATCCACAGTAATGCATCAGGTGCAACCAGAGAGCACCATGATGGCTTGGCAGCAGCTTATCTAAATCCAAAGGAAATAAGTGAATTAGCAGTAGGATAAAAATAAAGGGAAGCATGAGTCCAGAAGAAGATCCAATTTTGAGGATGAAAAACCATAAATGCAAGATTTACCAAAGCACATGCATTAAAAATAATAATAATAATAAGCTAAGTGTTGCACTTTTGTTTTTCCTTTTTTTTTTTCTCCTGTTTTTTTTTCCCTTAAAGTTAGGCAGCTTATGACTTCATGTTATGTTCTTTTGAGCAAACACTGCACAGCAATGAAAGTTCCCTGTTTTTATGATGCTGGTATTCTGTGTTAGTTGTATTGTTTTATTTCTTTGTAATCTTACAAATCTGAAGTCTTACAAAATGCATGATGTTATTTTACAAATTTATTTCTACAAGCTAGGTTTGAATCCAGTTCATCGTTAAAAGCAATTAAAAGGTATTTATGAAGCTCATTTATTTCATTCTTATGTCTCATTATGCATGAGAAACAATGCACAAATTCAAGTATCAGCTCAAAATGATCAGCTCAAAATGATCAGACCTGGAGATTAAATTAACCCCAAGGCCAGCTCCTGAGACACATCGCTTGTTATCATGACATACTTCTGCTTTTTATGTTGTATGGAAAGCTCAGCCCTGAAATGGAGTCATGTGCTTGTCATTATAGCTTATTTTGTTTCACTTTCCTTCATATAAATACACATGTATTGGATGACAAAGTTAATCCTAGCCTCTGCCCTCCACACATCAAAAAGCTGTCTCTTAAAGACAAAAAAAGAAAGGAACATGCTACTGGTACCTCAGCAGTGATCATCGTGGCCAAATGTTCCTAACCAACAAAATCCCCTCACGTCCACATCTCAACTGATGAGTCACGCCTCTAACTTAAAACAACACAGACCTCCACATACCTTTAAAGCTCTCATGCAAAAGCTTGATGCAATCCGTAAACAAACGGACCATGCTGGATGCTGCAGGAGTGTCACTCTCCAACCAAGGGTAGCAGGGCTGGTTACTGAAAGCAGAAATAAAGCAACAAAAATGCCAGTGCTGAGTTAGTTACTAGAAATCATACAGGTGCACAGACATATTGTACAGCATACACATTTAGTATAGCACAGGTATCAGCAGCTCTTCCATTCAAAACTCAGTGCTTCAGGACTGTTCTTCCCTTCCTTGCATAGATTAACGCTACACTGAAGACACATGATATCATCAAATAAGTGGAAATTACTTGTTTGATATTTCCTACAGTAATTAAAGAGCAAAATGTAGGAACTTCCAGATGATAGTGCATATCACCAACAGTCAACGTTCAGGTGAAATACAGGACACCTGCTCAGAGCTCAAAAAGCCTGTGGTTCTGGAATAAAGTCAATTTTAGGTGCCTACCACTAAAAATAATTCTGTGTGAAAACAAAGGTATAACAAGTCAGCAGGTCATCAGAGGACTGATCTCACCTAGGGTTCTTTTGTACAGCACTAGCACGAGGTTGTATTTGTTAGGCTTTTCTTTTTTTTTGTTATTAAACAAATGAATTAAAAAATGAAATGAGTGTGTTTTCAGAACTAGCTGCATCCCATCCCTATTTTTCTCATCTCTGTTCCTATTTCTTGTACCTAAAGCACTGTAGTGTTAAGTACTGTACAATTTCCTTATGTAGTTCATTAAATACTTGCATAACCATTAACAATAGGACACACACAACAGCTATTTAAGCAGAAAGTCATAACACAATTTAAAAAAAAATCACAATAGTAAAAGCCATTCTTACAGAGCTAGTGCTCTTCCTATTCAAAACTAAATAACCTTTTGCTAATGCAATTCATACCTTGCATCTTCCTTGTCTAACACTAGTATCCATGGCTTAAAGAGTCCAGCAATAACTGAATACAAGGACTGCAATGCTAGAAAAAACAAAGTGAAGAAGATTATGTCTCAAATCAGCAGCCATGAACAAATTACTTCCCCAAACCTGGAGAAAATTTTCTCTCCTTATTACAACATTGTATCAGTTCTCTATAATCAAAAATTGGATGCAAAAGGTCTGTAACTCTCATCAATATTATGATTGTTTTAGCAACAAACATAAGCATTTTGTACTGTTTAGATTTTCTTATTATTATTTACTTTAGAATATCTTTCAGACTGCACACAAAATGTTTATCCACATACTAAAATTCAAGATGCACAGACAATTCACTCCAAATTAAAAACCATATACCATGATACCCATGATGACATTGAGTTCTACACTATTTCCAAACCTGTGCTCAGTGCAAAAGATCATATTTTTCTTTAAAGAGGGATCAGCCCATAAAATAATCTGAAAGCAAACTCTGGATCAGGAAAAATAAAGAAGGGTCATCCAGCAAGCAGGAATATAAGAACAAAGGAAGTCCCAATTGGCTCCCTGCAGAGTTTGTTTGTATTTCAATGCTGTCATCATTATACAAAAACAGAGAAAATTAAATGGCCTTTAACAGAAGAAATCAAGAACAAGCACTCAGCTTCAAGTCATGTGAAGTTCTTTACAGAGAGTAAGCAACGTTTAAGTTCTTTACAGAGCGTGGTGAGTGGTGAGGTGCTGGAACAGCTGCCCAGAAAGGTTGTGGATGCACCATCTGTCCCTGAAGGTGTTCAAGGCCAGGTTGGATGGGGCTTTGGGCAGCCTGGTCTCATATTAAATTATTAATTTTAATATTAAAGGGGACAACCCCCCTTTAATAGGGGGAGGTTGGTGGCCCTACATGTGGCAGGGGGGTTGGAGCTTGATGATCTTTGAGGTCCCTTTCAATCTTGGCCATTCTGTGATTCCGTCATGTGCTCTTAAGACATATTACCTGCTAAAACTCTGTTGCTGCCAACAGGCTCTTGGGCTAAACTGACAACTTCAGTTTCAATAAGCCGTTTAATAAGATACTCCAAAAATGTGTTTACTTCAGGCACATAAGGACTCCATTTTGAAAAGAGACCAAAGGTCCTGAAGTCCACTGAAGCTAGACGAAGCTTGCAGAAAGAGGTAGAAAGCCATTCTATTGTCTCTCTAATCTGTAAAAAGGAAAAACACTAATCAGCTGAAGACAGACTGCATAGCAGTGTTATTTGTCACCTGTTGGGACACCTGTTCAGCTGCAGAACACAGTAAACCAACCAGAGAGCTAATCACCTGTTCTGCAGACAGGAGGATTTCTCCAGCATCTCGCAATACAGGACTTTCAGTGCAATCACTTTTCTTGAAGCTCCCCTGTTCAGCCATTGGTGAACCACATCCCAAAGCTTTCAGTGCTGCCTTCCAACAGTCGGGGCTTAGAAGCTGCTCTGAGGAGCCTGGAAGAAACAGAAAGCATTCTGATTTCAGCTGGGATACATGTTTTTTCCCCCTTCTTAGTGTCCTGTACAGTCCTATGTTTTAGCTTTAAGAGAAGAACAAAGCTGATAACACATGGATGTTTTACCTGTCACTGGGCAGTGCTGCACGCAGCCAAGAACATCTCAGTTTCTCAGCTTCTGTTCTGCCAGCTGTGGGGCTGGGGAGCACAAGGAGCTGGGGAGGGGCAGAACCAGGACACACTGACCTAAACTGACCGAAGGGGTCTTTGACACAGCATGGCAACAAAAAAAGGAAAATAGTGGGGAGTTGGGCAGGGGGGCCAGCCCTGAGGGGGCATATCACACTACTCTTGTTATTCTTCTCTTTGTAAACCACCCAGAAGAGTACAAAAAGCTTAGCACACTATCAATTCAGATACTCACTTTGCACAAACAGTCTTAGAAAATCACTATAGTGATCAGGGAACTGATACTGGAGAAGGTTAGTCCAATGATTGCAGAAAATATTAAACGGCATCAAAATATCTTCTTCAGGTTCAAGGCCACATGCATTGAGAGCCAAGTGAATAGATTCCAGAAGCCTGGTACGTTCAGATAGAGGTGGCTTAGTGACATTTAACCACTGCATAAGGTCAAACTAGAAAAAAAGGACAGGAAGCATTTGTAAGAAGAAGCTTTCATGGCCACAGCACCTTCAGGAAAAGGGAGAAACCATCAGAGTGAAAAGCCTCCCTAGGTTTTATGTACTTAAGGTTTCCTTAGGTTTTACCTAAGAAATTTTCATTTTACTAACCTCCATCCTGAAACCTGGTAACTCCCTGTAAAGGTTGCGATTCAGCATATTAGAAATGTCCCTGAATTTGCATGGAGATTTTTATCAGTGGGTTCTCCAGTTTATAGATATTAGCTTCCATGCTTCAGTACTGCTATCAAACAAACACTTAAATGCATTATACTGGGTGAGTCCTTGAGGTCCCTAAGTTTTAATATGGAAATTCAAAGCTTTTGTAGCCTCCAGGCAATCTGTTTCCAACTGGCTCAGCAGAGACAGTGGTGATTTATGCCAACAAGGAAAACTCAGTCATGCCCAAACCAGACCCAGCTGACAGTCACAGCTGTAGAGCTCCTTCTCTGTGGAATCTAATGAGAAGATAGATTTCTGTTTGTCTGCTTTTTTAGGGTTTTGTTTGTTTGTTTGTTTTTAAAAGACAGATGGGATTCACTGGCAATTTGGATGAACACCTCCTCTGAGATATCAACAGATATCTCAGATATAAACAGAAGATACCATGCAGTGCCTGCTTTGATTTCACTTCAAGAGTAAGAGTGTACCAAAGAAGAAGCCATAAGAAGCACACACTGATATTATCTGGGCAGTTCAACATTCCCACTTGGATTTGCTTCCAGCCTCTCTTTAGCTTAAATATAACAAAGAGCATTTAGTATGAGCAACACATAAAAGCTGTCAAAGATATTCTGAAGTACCAGGTTTCTATTTCCACAGCTTTAAGACAACCCACAAAAGCAACCCTTAAAACAGATTCCATACTCATATAAGGTATTTTACCTTTGTCAACAGCATGAAGACCACATCACTGTTGTCCTCACTCAGGAAGGTCACAACTTTTTCATATAAAGCCACAAACTCATCAGGAGAAGCAACAGGAGTGAAGTATGGAGAAAGAAGCGTACACAGCCTTCGGTTGTGCAGGATTGTCTGGAGGAGACGTCTGCACTCTGACTTGGTCCCACTGATGAACACCTAAGAAATAATGAGAAAAATGGTCCAATATGAATCTACTGGGGGGAAAAAAAAAAAAACAAAAAAAAAACCACCCCTTACAACTTGTCAAGATAAACACAACTGTACTATTTAAAAAATATATATCCTGAAAAGCAAAGGCTGATTGTATGAGAGCAACTTTAAGTAAATATTACCGTTCCACCAAAGGTAATTGTAAAATAAACATTGCTTCCCTAGCACATTGAAGAATAGCACTTGTGACCACAACCACTGCATAAAAATATTCAGAAATCCAATTTTTCTGATAAATTAATTAAAGGAAGTGAATCCAGATTTCAGCAGACCTATTTGACAGTAGTTAAGATTTACATAGAACAGTGCCTACAGAAAGCTGTTCTGCAACCCAGCTTCTAATGTACAGTTGGACATGGGAAAAACACTGTATATAAGAGATCAAAATAAATATCTCGACACACAGCAGAGGATAATGCTTTTCCACAGAGCATCTAAGTAATGCAATCCCATAGCAAACATTACCACAAAGCAGCAGAAAACTTTTTGCCAGCTCAGTGCACAAAGAACTCTGCAAGGCTTTAAAAGATGAAACAACTGAACACAGACTTGTGTCAGCTAGAAAATGATCCATAACAGAGAAACACATGCCAAACCACTCCTTATGTACAGTACCAAACTTTAAGAATCCCCATGAAAATCCAGCCTGCTTCAGCATTTAATTAGTGTAGCATGTAATTAATAGGGAGCATCTTTCAGTGCTGAGCAAGCATCTCAGAGGTTTTTCTTTTGCACACATGCAGGCCTAAACTGTCCAATATACTATGTACATGACACAACTTGCTGAGTGAGGAACTGAATAGAAGCTTAGAATTTAATTTTCAGGCCTCTGAAGGTTTTAGATACTCAATATCAGCAGGCAACAGGGTAAGTGTCAAGCATACAATACTAGCGAATATACTCACCTGGCCTAGGATCTCTATGCAGGAAGTAAAGAACTGCCTTGTAGGAGGATTGCGTTGAGTTTCGTCACACACGTACTCCACCACGATAAAAAACAAACTAATTCCAACTTTCTTAATTGCAGGCATAGGCTGCACTTTGTAGATATTTATTAAGGTCCTGGTGAAAAAAAAAGAAAAAAAAAACATTCAACTTGCATACAGAAAGTAATCTATGTTACTAAAGAAAGGTTTCTTGTGTCAACACATAGCATTAAGATAAATGTTTCTGGTTTACATGATAATCAAGTGTGGTTTCACAGGATCACAGAATGGTTGGGTTGTGCAGGGACCTCTGTGTTCCCTTGGTCCCACCTGCCCCACGCAGAGCAAAAAATCCAGGCCAATGAACAGGTGGCTTCTGAAGATCTTCAGGAGGGAAACTCCACTCCTCTGGGCAACCAGAGCCAGTGCCTTTCATCCTCAGAATAATAAACTTTGCTGTATTTTAAAGCTTAACATAGCATCACTGCCATCACTCATCTTTGCTCTTGCATGGTTAAAAAAAAGTATTCTAATGCAGAGATAATATGTTGAAGTAGAAAACATACTGTATGCCATGTTATGCTTGAATGATGAGCAGTTAGCTCCTCTGATAATGCACAGGCTTACTCCATTATAGATCTATCATAAACATGCAGGTCTCTGCCTGAACAACTTACGTTATAAAGTTTTCCACGTGTACTGCTGCTTCCACAACACCCAGAGAAGGTGGCTTTGTGGCTTCTGCTTGCAGCTGTCTCACTTCTTTACGCAGAGCATGAAGCTGCTGGCTCACTGCTTCGTTTTTATGTTTCCCCTCAAACTAAATGACAGAAAGAGACATTCATTTCAGAATAGTATCTTTTCCAAAAATTCCTTTATGTTGCAACTAAAAATGAAGCAGAGCCTTGTAAGAGAACTCTGACTATAGAAGGTATTCCCCAATGGGTTTTGATAAGATTTACTGCATTCTACCCCTCAGTAACGTTCTCATTCAATTATGACACATTAATGTAACCCATGTCTTCGACAAAAGACTTAATCCATAGGAAAGGAAACTTAGGCGAGATCAATACATTCACTTAGCAAGCAAAATAGGAATTAGTCTACGAACATTCTGATACCTTCATTCTTATCTCTGAGAATGCTCCCACATTCTCACATTGGGAAGCAATTTAGCACAGACACTGTGAGTAATCCAAAACTGTACACAACAATTTGTTCTTCTGTCGATCTCCTTCAGAGGATTGCATATGAGGTATTTCAAGTTGTTTGATTTCTCTGAATATTTATTTATTTTAACAGGCGTATGGCAGCACCTCACCAAATAAATCCATTCTTGTAACCGTTCAAGCATTTCACTTCCATTACCCACATCCACCAGTCCCAAAACAGAAAGGATGCCCTATCTCTAACCTGGATGGTTACAAGAGCTGCTCCCTGGCAGCCTTTACTTGAAGCTCCTCGGCACTCCAGATGGAGGGTGATCTGCTCCTCCCGATTGACATACAGCTTAGGTATGGTGTCCAGTATTTCACTGTTCAGAGCAACATGCTGGGATTCCCAAAGAGCTGCAGTTCTGAAAAGCATTTGTTAATGAGGTTACTGAAATCTTTAGCAAGAATAGTAATGCTAGGAATTTAAAAGGAAGAGCTGAGGCTTCAATTTAATAGGCTATACAAAAACTCATAACAGAAATACATACATATATTTATATAATAGAAAACAAAAACTTAGGAAATTGTGTTAATAATTCCGTAGTGATAGAACTTCAAAGTTCTAACAGAAAATGCTTCATAAGAAGAGCAAAACTACTTAAGCCTGCATAAGAAATTTATTTTAATTATTCTCAATGACCAGATGGAAAATTAAATAGATCATCCACTGCAGGAGAAGAAATTTTCTGCCAGGCAAAAAAAAAGAAAAAAAAACTGGACTGTGGAATGACTCAATCAACAGAAAAGAACCCACCTGACATTGCTGCTGGAATCATTAAGGTACATTCTTCCTTAGGCTTAACAAGGATATTTTTTTTAATTTATTCTAAATAATATTATTAAATGATGACATTGTGTGGGAATGGCTGAGCCATCAGCTGCGTCTGAAACTTCAAAAATACTTCACCTGAATTCTCTTAGTAGAAATATTAATAAAGTTTCCCCTCTTTCATCCACAGACCTAACAGTTCTCAGAAATGAAGTCTCTTTCTCTAGCATTCCTGTGCTTCAGATTATCATCACTAAAACAGTGCAAAACGGTTAACTAATTTTCAGTAAGCCTAGGCTAAGGGGAAGATTTAATTAAGAAGTATACTGAATGAGAAAAGAATATGTATCTGTCAGATGCCAGTTGATGTAATCTCAGTCATTAGATAAGACTTGTGCAGTCAGTTAAAGGAGTGGAATAAAGAATGACGTAGCAGCAAAAGAAATAACCTGGGCAAATAGGTAGAAGCCAAATACTGTCAGCTTTGTGCTAACACCACCAATTAGACTGCTGTAAAAGAGACACAAAGACACTGTCGGACAGCTGGGAGGCAGAAGGAAAACAGCAAAGTCTTACTTGGCGTGTCCCTGCAAGACTTTAAGGTCGGCGTGCGTGAGCTGAATTGCTTCTTTCTGATTTATCAGACTGGCAGAGGAAATAACTGGCACAGGGGCTTTCATAGGCTGGAGTGAAAGAGGAGGCTTGGGCAAATCAAACTTCTTCAAATTATTCATTATCCTCTCTTTAGCTAGAAGAGAAAGCAGAAATCATTTGGTCAATAAGAAAACTTTAGAATATATTGAACAAGATTATCATTTCATTCTGTTGTTTTTTTTTCCTGCGTTTTATTTTTTGTTTGGTTGTTTTTTTTGTCATGGTTTTGGTTTTTGTTTTTTATAACATGAAACACTTTTAGTACCACTCTCAGTACTCCACCCCTTTAACCTTCCTATTCCTGTTAGCAATTTTTATTTCAGAAAACTAATTTCCATGACCTGCTCCATCAAACACTGTGAGGATCCAAGGAGCTACAGCTTTCCTTGCTTGTCCTTAAGTCACTCCTACTTACACATTCTTCAGTTTTCCTCTTACCATCTCCACTTATTTTCTCCTCTGACAGAGGCTCATTATTCCTTCTAAGCCAAATTCACCTTCCTTTCCCTATAATTCACCCGTCTCTAGTTTTGTCAGCTCCAATTCCTTCCCAAAGCACAGTCTCTTTCCAGTTGAGTTCTCTTCTGCTGCTGATTCCCGCTCAGTTTACCCAAATGATACCAATTCACCTGTAAAGATATTCCAGACTCATTCTATTCCCTCCCTCCCTATACACCTACAATGATCATTATCCCTCTTTGTACTAAAACAAGGCTTTTGCTGCATTAAAATTCCAAGCAAACAGCAAAGAAACATACAGCTAACAAAAATACCAAAAACAAACTTTCTGGGATTAGTCATAGTGGTTTCTGTCTTTGCTTGCAGCTGCCTTTTACCTACACTTTCTGAAAATTCAGCCTGTTTTGAGGACCTTTCTTTGAGTAAGTTAACCCATAATAGTAACCCTTCCTATCCCAGTTTCACCAACCCTATTCTTATCTCTTACCTGACGAAGGGTTAGTGAAATCTGTTTGCCCTGCAGAAATAGCAGCTGGTGTGTATGATTCAAGTTGGGCCCGTGTCCAAAGGTTTATAGCTTCCTGAAACTCGTGGTGTATCAGCTCAATATTGACATACTCCATCCACAGATCCTAAAGGGACAGAACAGATAATTTAAATCACCATAATTCTGGTAATTACTGTAAGTTATGTTCCTGTTGCATTAGCTAGGATGCTGAAACAAATAAAACTGGACTCTGCAATTTTAAGTTACAGGAAAATTATATTAAGAAAGTATCTGAAGTGATGAAAAAATTTAGTACGTACACACACAATTCTCTGAAAAATAGAGAAGAAATCTGACAAACACTAGAGGAATGAGAATAAGGCAGGCACAAAGAAATGCTCGTCCAAAATCTTCTTCTTGCTGGCATTTAAATTCTAATAATTCCTCAGGTTAATAATTACTCTGGTTTAATAACATGTATTTCTTGCTCACTAGCTTAAATCCAAACCTGGTGCTTTATGGATTACAAATACAAGCAGACTTGTACTTCCAGTTTAAAGATCCAGATCAGATATTTCTATAAAGTCACAACAGAGAAAGAACTGTAGAACAGTAAAAAAATAAGGACTGTATTCTCACTAAGACAGGCTAAAAATCTATACGTCTGTCTTAAATATAAAGAAAGGCAGCTTAAAAGAGCACAGGATTTTTACTGCTCTGACCTTTTTTCTAAAGCTACCATACATGACAGAGGAATACTGAAGATCAGTGACACTAAGTCTCTCACTTCTTATGAAGACCCACATTAGCAAACGAAACAAATTTTGGATCCCATCTTGCCAGTGTCATCGGTACATCACCTGTTGATTCTGCATGATTTTAGCAAGTCTGTGTGCATCATACTGCTTTGGTAAAGAAGGAATGTATGTGTCTCCTTTCTGAAAGCTCTCTTCTTCTAACCACAAAACAAAAACATTGCAAAGCCTAAGAAGAAAAACAAAAAATGAAAAAAATATATCAATACACATAGCATATATTACACAGCATTCTCATTCTGCAGGTTTAAAGTTAAGGCAACAAACTGTGATAAGAGTGGATACAGATCAAAATTTAGACATCTCAGAGGCTTTCTGATTATTTTTTTAAGTCTGAGCTCAAAGAGCAGCAGTGCAAAAAAAACTAGAGCCACGGAGCATCCTGAATTGGAAGGAACCCACAAACATCATGGGTCCAGCACTGGACTCCACACAGGACAGCCCAAATGCTAACTCTGCATTTCAGAGCAGTGTCCAAACGCTCCTTCAGCTCTAGCAGCCCTGGGGAGCCTGTTCCACACTCACCACTCGAGAAGTGCAATAACCAAGAGTAACTGCACAAATTTAGAACAGGAAGACATTTACACTAAACAGTACATAAGAAAACAATCCAACCCTGGGTCCCGTGTTTGAGAACTGCATCAATAAGCCCATGCAAAAGACCAAGGAAGATATATACATACCTAAGAAGCCTGCTCTGAAAGCTCATACCTGTGTTGTCCTATTATTTTCTTTTCAGATTCAGTTTCACACCAACTTTATCCTCTTTCTCTCCTAACCCTGTACCTCAACAAATATACATATCTCATCCTTCACTACGGTGACTGCTACCTATTTTTCAAATCATACCACCCAAGTTTTCCTGATTGAATACAGGGGAGAACTAGATCATAACCACATCCTTGTACCACAGTATTAAATATCACAAACAAACTCCTGTTTTCTGCATCAATGTCACTGATGAGAAAAGGGAAGTTCAAAAGTCAGCCCTGATTAATTCAACCCATATTTTCTCTTTTGTCTAGACGCCCATTAAACTTTCTGAGCATAAGATTTATTTGGCTGTAGAACACTCCAGATTTATGATGGAATGGGGAAATCCTTTGAAGCAAAAGGCTGACAAAATATTAATCAAGTTACAGTCAGTGAACATCTCCAGATTATTTTTCACCTATGACTGAGAAGGATTTATAAGCTCCCTTGTTTGTTTGTACAGTACATATTGATTGCTGGGGGGAAACACTTATCAGCAGCTCAGATGCTGTATGCCCAACCCCCCCCCATCAAGGGACTCCTTCCTACTTATCTTTTCCAACTGTAGTTTCTATGAAAATTCAGATACGTAACACTGCAAATATTTCTTAAGGTATACTTCTCAAATCACAAGCCTGTGCACCAGAAACATGCACTTCTGTATTTATTTATGGTTTCACTGAGATACCTGGCTCTTAGAAACAGCCAATTTGCCATTCCTTACAAAGACAACTGTTCATCAGCTGAGTTGCAGTAGCTGAATATCTACTTAAACCTACCCAAAAGTTAGGAGATGCTTTCACTAAGGTTTTGTGTAGGTATGCCAGCACTTTCAGGCTAGCATGTAACACAATCACAGCTCAGCTCTGGCACACTAAGTTGGTAAACTGTGCTAACTGACTCATGTGCTGAAGTTCCCAGTGAATTCTCTGCTGTATCTAGATGGAAGCTGGGGCCCAGCCCGTTTCAAACATATATATACACACCAGGCAGCTCTTACGCTGATAGCCAGTAATGTACATAAAAGTACCAGATATGCCTAAACAAGAAGTATTTTCACAAAATGGGAATAGCATTAACTAAAAAACTAAAATTAAACAAATATATATTTAAAAAAAATAATAAATTAAAAAACAAAACTGCCACTCAAGGAGAGTGACAACTCTATTAATAACGTTGTGCAAGACCAACTCCCTTGATCCCTCCCAACTCCAACAAAACACCTTGTATCAACAGAGATATGACCACAACTCCGTGGTCACAAGTTGCTCAGGCAACTGTCTCGAATGAAACTGAACAGAGCAGGCCTCCTTTACCTGACAAGCTCCTTATGCAATTCTGGTGAAGTCAGGTAACTTGGCAAGCAGCTTGCCTTCTCCAGTGATCTGTCACTGCTCTTTACAGGGCTCTCCACTTTCAGGGCTTTGCTGGCAGTGTGGTGGAAGTCTGCCACCTCCGTTAAGCGCTGCTTCATTTCATTTAATAAGTTAACGTGGGCTGCACTCTGGAAAAATCGTCTGCCAATACAGCCATCTACAGGTAACCTGAAAATGAGTAAAGAAAAGTCAAGTGCCAAATCAGGACATCTGCAATTAAACTGACTCTGGAATAGTTACTGGTAAAGGCTCTCAGGTGAGTGAGCTCACCGCAAGCATCTAGTGCTCACTGTTTTGCCACAACCCTTACGATCAGACTCACCCATACTGAGGTCCCGGTCTGTGAAGGTAAAGCAGGAAGAATTTCTGCCAGATTAGTGGCATGAGAGGGTGATCAGCAGGGGTAGCAAGGGCTTGATGGGCCCAACGATAAATCATGAGCCTCTGAAGCGAAGGTACAACGGGCAGCTTCAGCTGGGTCTGGGCTTTCTGCAAAGAAAACATTTTCAGACAAGTGCCCTGGTGCAGTTCCCTGCAGCAGGTTGTGACAGCTTATCCCAGCAGATCAGCACAGCATGAAAACTCAGCAATTCGAAGGAGAAAATTTGAATGCGTTCATATGTAAACTTATGATACATCTATACATCATGTAATAGCTCTTACAGAACAATTCTATGATGGAATCGAGTGCAGCCTCAGCAAGCCTGCTGACAACACCAAGCTGAGTGGTGCAGTTGACATGGTGGAAGGAAGGGATGACACTCAGGAGAGACCTCAACAGGCTGGAAAGGTGGGCCTGGGTGAACCTGATGAGGTTCAACACAGCACAGTGCAAGGTTTTGCACCTGGGCCAGAGGAACCCCAGGCATCCATACAGACTGCAAGGAGCTGTCCTTGAGAGCAGCCCTGCAGAGAAGGACCTGGGGGTCCTGATGGATGAAAAGCTTAACATGAGCCAGCAGTGTGCTCTTGCAGCTCAGAAAGCAAATGGGATCCTGGGCTCCATCAGAAGAGGGGTGGCCAGCAGGGACAGGGAGGTGGTTGTCCCCCTCTATTCTGCTCTTGTGAGGCCCCACCTGCAGTGCTGTGTCCAAGTGTGGTGCCCCCAGTACAAAAAAAGACAGGGAGCTGTTGGAGAGGGTCCAGAGGAAAGCCAAGAAGATGATCAAAGAACTGGAGCTCCTCCCCTGTGAAGACAGGCTGAGGGAGCTGGGCTTGTTCAGCCTGGAGAAAAGAAGGCTGCGGGGTGACCTCACTGCAGCATTTCAGTACCTAAAGGGAGCCTACAGACAGGAGGGGAATCAACTCTTTGAAAGGGTGGATAACAGCAGGACAAGGGGAAATGGTCTGAAGTTGACAGAGGGAAGACTGAGGTTGGATGTCAGGGGGAAGTTCTTTACAGAGAGAGTGGTGAGGTGCTGGAACAGCTGCCCAGAGAGGCTGTGGATGCCCCGTCCATCCCTGCAGGTGTTTGAGGCCAGGTTGGATGGGGTCCTGGGCAGCCTGGGCTGGCATTAAATGTGGAGGTTGGTGGCCCTGTATGTGGCAGAGGGTTGGAGATTCATGATCCTCGAGGTCCCTTCCAACCCTGGCCATTCTGTGATTCTGTGAATGCTGCTGACCACTGATGCTTGTGAAAAAAATTACAGAAGCATGTATGGGAGTACTACTGTAATGAAAAGACAGTGTAAGGGCCTTTGGTGCTAATTACAGTCTCCCTCACAAGGCAGACTGTTTTAGGCTTCAGTAAGACAAAGCACTCCTGAGAACTGAGAACAAAGCAGCAGCAGGGAGAAACACGGCATTCGCTTTTTGTACAATTCAGATTTAAAACGTGCTTTCTGACATTTTCCCACCTGTAAAATAAGAGCACCCATCTCAGTGGTCTAGAATCAACGCCCCACGGACTGAAAGGCATTCAGATGACTCATGGTATCAAATAAATGCACTAGTTACTGAATGAAGTTCTCTGTGAACAACTACATATTGAAAACAGATTTATACAGTAGTCTTTAAATATTCAACTCAAAATACAAAGCAAAGCTTCCATTAAATACATTTCCCCCCTGGAAAGACAAGCAGGTAAGGTATTAGTTACACTTTTGTCCTGGAAAAAAAAAAAAAAAAAAAAAAAAAAAGAAGTGAAAGAGATAAAGCTGCATAATAGAGGAGAGTATTTTACTACAGCAGTTCCCCTGTGAGTAGAGAATGAACAGTTCTCTCACCTTCAAAGCTTGATCAGGAGACAAATCATTAATAATTAACTCCCCCTCCACAACTCTGCGAAGCTGTGAATCTTCTTCAAATATGGACTCAATATTTAACACCATCCATGAAAACCAGACCTGTACAACATAATAACAACAGAAACACTGATAACAAAGTTGCTTGCAGTTTTCTTTCTTTTCCAGATTCTCATTAAAAATCTGCAGAAGTAGTGTCACATCCAGAAAAGGAACTGAAAAACAGTTTCCTCCTTACTTACAGGCACATATCCTTTTTGTACAGCATCTAATTTTAAGCACTCCATCTCTAGCCGGGATACTGCTAGACTTTACTTTGTTTTTCTTTACGTTAGAGCAGAAGGGAAAATATTAATCAGAAATGGATGAGTCTAGTAGAAGAGTCAGCCTCTACACACTTTCTCACGCTAAATACATCAAAAGCAACTAAAGATTTGTATTAGTCTTAACAAATTAATTCTACTTATGCATTCTTAGACACAGATCCAAGGAAATTCCTCTGTGGAAGAATGCTCCTGCTCTCACTGGTGTATGAAATCCGCAATGCTTTGTTCAGCTAAATTAGGATTTCATCACAAGAATACTTGTAGAAAGAGAGGTAGGGAGAAACAAAGAGCAAGAGAAAACCCACAAAAACCCATGAAAGCAGAAAAAAAAACAAACACCTGTGTGTTGCTTTTCCCAGGGCTGTTTAAGTAACACCATCATACTACTTACCTGTGATGAGTTGGCATTGCCCTCAACAAAGGAGGGAGTCACATTGCCTGCCACAATCCAGCTAACAAGAGAAGACAGCAGACCTTTGTCACAATGATAACCTAAAGCATTCTGCAAGGAAACACAAAACATTTTTTTCCCCCTAAGAGGACTCATAGATGATTTACAAGCTACAGAGATATCATGCTGCTTTTCCTGAGGTTCCTTTCTGAGTCAAACAATTACTTTCCAACCACAGCTCAGCCAGTTACCACTGAATCCCATGCCTGTACCTTATTTCTCATCAGTGAAAAGATTGTTTTACAGTGACACTGTTTTTTTCAAGAGAGGATGCTCTACTTTGCTCTAAAGATACTGCTTAACATACAAAATGCAAAGAATACAAACTAAAATAGTATGGTAGAATTCCTCTGAATGAAATCTGAGTTTCAGATAGGTTTTAATTATCAATTATCAGTTATTCCATTCATCTTGAGCTACTCAGAACCAAATCAAACAGCACAACAACATTATCACTCATTATTGCAACTGTTCTTGTTGCCTTTCAGGAAAACAGATTCGTATCTAAAACAGATTTATCCAACACACCACACCCATGTACCTTGTGCTGCTGGTAAAGCAGCTTTTGTATGCAGTCTTCCTGCCTGTACTGAAAAGCAGCTTTGCATAAGTGATCCAGTAAGTAGAGCGTTGCCTGGTCCCTGTGCCACAGCTGCTGGCTGATGAGGACCTGAACCCAGAACTCCAGTACTGCAGTCGGCCCCACTCCGTTTGGCTGGCCACTTCGGAAAATGTGAGTCTGACAAATTCAAGCTTAGAATTATTCAAGAGCCTTCCTTCAGCTTGAATTGAAGCATAAAGATTGGCTGAACAACTGTTCAGCTTGCATGAGGCTATGGGCCTGTCCTTAACACACAGCAATGCTCTCTATTATACCCATGCAAAAATATAGCTTTGTCATCTCCAACCTCCAAAAGAGATCCTGCATCTTAGAGATCTGTGCATCTGATGGGATTAGAAAAAAGAAAGTCCACAATAAGCAGGGTCCCCCCTACAACCTGCAGAAATAAATAGCATTTGTTTTTAAAGTGCTGCCTGCTGTTCCTGCAAAAGGACCACTCAGAGTGAACAAGTATCTCTTAGTCCTTACTCTCAGATGATAGTGGGCTTAGGTTCTTGACTGCTGTTTCTGAACACAGAAATGTTTTGTCATGCTATGGTTATAAATTTGATGGTTAAAAGCAAAGCTTTCAAACATTTATGTATCTGCCTCACTCTTTAACTATCTCAAGTGAGACAGGAGTGATTTGTGTCAGAAAGAGTTCTGATAGTAAGCAATCCATCTTCCAAGCAGTTTTTCAGGCACATATTATTGACCTGTTCAGCGAATTGACAAATTCAGGCAAGCTTGGACCAAAATATTTCAGGAAACCAAAGCCAACACTTCAAACCCGATAAAGAACATTCTGTGGATGAAGAGCTGACACATTCAATACCTTTGCAACTTTAAGCATTAACTTAGTTAAACATATAAATATTTATATAAAATGTAAATGTACACACGTATATACACACACAAATGTTTTTAAGCATCTCTCCCACAACAGTTTTGTTATTTATTTTTTCAATCTTCTTACCTGTATCATACTATTGAGCAGTTTAACATTTTCTCCGTAACTTGCTCCTGTCAAGTGCTGCGTTACCTTATGTGTGACCTGCTGGGTCATGCCTTGAGGGACTCCACTATCCAGCTGAAGGAACAGTTGGACATGAGATAAAAACCTAAGAACATCAACAAATTAATTGCATTAATTAATCCTAAAATAAATCATACAGCATGACGAACAGAAGAACTGTTTCTAGAGAATTCAAAACTTGAGCACAACATTTCAACAGCAATAATGATGCCCACATACTAGGGTTTTGCTTTACAACCATGCTGCTAAGTTAATAGTTCCATTTTAACCACATCCTTTGCATAGTTCGAGCAGTTCAAAGCAGACTGTAGTTCCAGGCTGCTTCACCAGAACTGAAAGTATCTGAAATTGTGGGACGCTTCCAAAATCTGAGAACTGAACAGTACATGACACAGCATAAATCATGAAATGTGGACAAACTGGAAACTGCAAGCTGTACAGCTGTGCAGATAGCGAGACGTAGCTTATAGTTTCCATTTAGCTTTTTAGAAAAGGCAGTGCTTCCTGGAAGCAACAGATGGGCTGCACCAGATATTCCAGTCACAGAAACTTCTACAGAAGAGCTCTAACTCTTTCCAAGAGACTCACTGAATCTATTCAGTTAAATACATTTCAGGCCACTGTCTGGTGCTAAAACCAAGTAGCAGAACAAACTTTGCACCTGCAGTTCATTCTCCTACACCTCCTAAGGAGGTGGGACACAGCAAGGCTGCCTTCTGGGAATAGTTCTTGACTCACATCAGCACACAAGTCCAGCCCAGGATTTGTCTGAGAAGCTACCATGTGGTACAAACCAAAAGCACATGAGAGACCACATTACTAATTTACCAGGACAAAGAACTGAGGCCCAGCACTTGGGAACATTCCCATTTGTTGCTCAACTTAACAGTAAGGACACAGATAGTATCAACTACTTATCTTTCTCAATCACCTCATGCCAAGAGCTCTTGTCAATACAGCTTTTCGCAGCCCCCTTCTATGGAAAAGCAACATTTGGTGGTATTTGAACATGATGTTCAAAGGAGGTATTTCCACAACTGCCTTCTCAACCACAAGCCAAAAAGTATTTTGGCAAATCAAGCAGATATTCCTCCCTGTCACGTCACATTCTCACTAAACACAAAGCCCAGAATGAATAATACACTTAAGATTGACTTTCACCTTAAGCAATAAAGATGTTAGGAATAGATCATACTTACTGTTCACTCTTCAGGAGATAATATTGGCAAGAGTAAAATATGGGTAAAACTTTATCCAGTACATGGACTACTGTTCTCAAGTATCTAGACTGGACAAGTACACCCAAAAGAGGGATCCCTTCTGCACAGAACTTCTCAATGCTGTTAAAACACAACAAAAACAAAAAAAAAGGAAAAGCATGTAGACTACTGGGAAAAAAAAAAACACGTTGGTCTTTTTTGTGAAATGAGACGTAAAAACATTCACATATTTACACAAACTTTGACATCCCAAAGAGCTAAATTCAGAACCTTTTTCTTCAGCTGAGGAAGCTATTAAACAGCTGAAAGATTTCTTAAGTATTTCCTATCTTCTGGGGGACTTAAATGTATATATACACATGTACACACACACACACACACACACACACACACACACACACACACACACAC
>JAPSGF010000003.1:35846600-35900224 GCA_035772895.1 Perdix hodgsoniae
CACACACACACACACACACACACACACACACACACACACACACACACCCCCATTTATCAATGAAGATGGGAGCCTTCACCAAGTTTGAAACAATAATCCAAATCTCATGGTTCCTGCCTAACCTTGTCAACCAGCCTCTCTCTCTCAAAGCAATGGCAATATCTACAGAAAGAGTTTCATATTACCTGCCTTGACATTGCCTCAGGATAGATGATCCTCTGGACTTTTTTCTCCACTCACTACAGATGAAGCTCAAGCATTACCTTACAGCTTGTACTGCAGTTACAGCTAGATCTGATGAATTCTGCCACTGTTGTCCAGAAAACTGACTAATGAGCTTCTTGGCACACTGCTCTGCATCAGGTTTTGATTGGGGGAAAAAAGTACTGCATGCTCAGACAAGATGGTAAACATTAATCTTATGTCTAATCTGTAGCCACAGAAATGTGGGGTTCCTCATGGCTCCATCCTGGGGCCAGTTATCTTTACTGCTTTAATAAATCCTTGGATACAGGACTCAAATGCATACTAAGTTTGCAGACCAAACAAGATGAGGTCCCTTGTTTGTTCAGCCCTAAGGAGGCTGAAGGGAAGACTCGTGGTAGCCTCCATGGCCTTGAGCTGCCAGAACTTGAGAAGCATCTGGACAACAGGCTTGGATTTTGGGTGGTCCTGCGTGGGGACACAGGCTAGACTCACTGATCCCTGTGGGCACTTTCCAATTCAGAATATGCTGAACTGGATTCTATTAAATCTGAATGATTCTATTAAATTAAGTATTAAGCTACTAGCACACATTAAAGCCCTTTATTTCCTCTGTCTATTACCATTACAGGCCTTGCACTTTCGTCTGAGAAATACCAGCACTTTTATTTAGATAGGAGATTATTTGAAAGGTTCTCAACAAGGTCATAAAGGGTGTTTGGAAAAAATATCAAAAGTAAAGAGGTTCCTTGTTTTTCATTCTGTGTTCAGTCATGTAAAAACATCCATCTTCAAACCAGAAGACCTTCACAGTGGTTCCAAATTAACCCAGCACTATGAATAAGCACATATGAATCAATGGCATAGCCATAGCACCAAGCAGTGGTTAGAGGAAGAAATACAAGACGATTTGTCTTGAAAAAGTACAGCAATATTATATGAAGTAAACAAGTTATTTAGAACTTCTGTTAGGAGCAAGAGATATTTTCAAAACCTGGGAGAGGTTGATTAATCAAATCCAATCTATCTCTGCATCTTATTCAAATAGTGCACCTGATTATTTCCACAAGCTTCACCTACAAACCAGCTGAAAGTACTGGAAACAAGTAGGAGGTTCATTATCGAGGTTATGAAGTTCTCATTTACTCAGTGATTATCATCAGTTTGAGTGGTTTCCTCCTTAGTATTTTCTGAATACTCTTATGGCAGCTCAGCTAGAAAGCTGTTAGGAGTTGTCCTGTAGCTAAGTGTGGTTAAAAGATAACATGATCATAATGGCCAGAAATAATGCCTAAGTTTCCATATTAGTTCTAATCACTGTTTTGATCCTAATGTTTTGGAAAAGGCAATTTTTGGAAAAGTTTTTGGAAAATAAAGGTAGTTGTACTGTTCAAAACTGTTTGTCCTTAAAGACTGCTCAATCCCTGACATGAGAAGTCAGTTATCGCCTTCCAAATTACATATGACATTAAGGACATAACAATCTTAGCTCACCATTAGAGTGAGCAGTGTACTCTGTTACTGGGCCATCCATTTATAGCAAATCCAGAAAACACACTTACCTGTGACCCAGTGTGGTCATTGCCAGTGCAAGGTAACAGCCAATAGGGATGCCTGCTTTAACAGCCTTCAGGAGAGGGTGAAGTGTGATTGATTCTGCCATGTCAAGCACGCTGTCAGATACAGGAACTGCAGGCCAGCCACACTGTATGCCACGGTCATTTCTGTGAAGCTTTAGCCTCAAAATCAAGCCCCATGCCCATTGGTTAAAGGAACTCTCTGGTGTTTCTCCATAACGAACAATGCTAGCTAGGTAAGAGACCTGAAACAAAGCAGAAGTAGCAGCAATGAGAGGAAGCACATCCATACTTCATCATATATGGCAGCAGTCTGGGAGGACTCCAGTCAGCTTGGATGAGCTTATCCCATCAAAATACCCTGACAATGGATCAGTACAACAGTAATCATTTTTCAGACTCACCTTGTAGCACCACCAATTAATTTAACTTCAAATCTGTATTTCTGTGACCTTGATTTCCATCTCCTCTCTCCCTTCACCCATCTCTTTTGTTAAAAGCTATCAAACCACACTGTTGTGCTGAAGTTTCCCCTACTAAATATCAGCCTGGGCTTAAATATTTTTACTCAAAAAAGGAAAAACAAAAGCAAACCCCAAGCATCACACATCCTTGAAGGTGTTTGACATTTTTTAAAATAACAAATAAACACATAAAAATTATCACCTGCCAACAAAGTCTAAAAACGTATAGTTTCCTCTTAAAGAAAAGTTTTTAACGTGGACAGGCAAAGTCTTTGTGCAACACATGTGCCTGTTATCATGAACAATCTGCTTAGATCAAGAGATTTCAAATTTAATCTCATCTTTAAGAAAAATAGTGTACAGGCTCTGACAGATTAGTGTAAATTTCAGGTTTATGAGTCAATGCAGACATTCCTTCCATTTTTAGTGGGGATATGGAAAAACCTAAGCAGAAATGTTCCTCAAGCTCCAGTTAGTACAGACTGAACAATACAAGTCGCAACCTAGGTTGTAGCAGGTTTGGGCAGAGAACTCATCTAGATGTCACAAGACAACAAAATATAATTAAGTATGGCAGAGAAAGAAGACAGAAAAGTGCAGAGAAAATAATGAAGTGCCAAAGTGTGGGAAAAAGAGACTTGGGGAAAAAAAAAAAGCACAGGAGCGCAGGAAAGGAGAAAACACTATAAAGGAAATACTGAGACAAAGCAACAATACAATGCTAGGAGCTTTGAACAAATATATACAAGCATCTTGGATTGAATATCTATAAAAGGAATTTTTAACTTTGATCTTTCCAACCTTCCATTCCCCTTCTGTAACTTGGAGCCATACCTTCCTCAGTCATCAGTGTGCTGTAAAAATCAATATAAAAGTGTTTGTAGGGTGTTCAGGGAACACAGCACTGACCACTATTAAAAAGCTCCTAAAAGAGATTAACACTCCAGTCTTCAAATAAAGTAAAATTAAGAACTGGAGACACTGGAAGGATGCCTCTTATGTTTACCAGTTGCATTCAATATCCTTTCAAAAAGCAAGCGCTGTTCAACTCTGCATGAGCAGATGCTGCTTAGGAAGAACAGACTGTAATGATGTAACTACAAGCTAGACAACAATGCAAATTTACAAGGGAACAAATTAAAACACTTATTTTCTCATACAGATATCCCACAGAAAAATAGCAATATTTTCAGACAGCATTGTGAGTGCAAAAATATTCAGATTTGGCATATTACGATGATAATATCATGACAGAGTAGCTCTTAAAAGGAGGATAACAAATAAAATAGTCTTTATGTGTAGCTTTTCTTATCTCTCACTAGCAGTACCTTTTTCCCTGTAGATTTGAAGAAGGAATACCTGCTTTATGCTTTCAGAAAGCAATCCAGCGTATGGTTTCTGGGAGAGATATTTCAGGTATGCTTCGAGGACCATCAATGCAACTTCAGAATGGATGGCTGGATCCAGATGAAGAGCATCCTTCTAAAAACAGAATCCAGAATCACATCAGAATTCTGCTTCATTTAAAAGGTTTCTGCAACTTTAATGAAGTATTTTCACTCCCATATCTGACACAACTACTATTGTAAAGACGTCCCAATTAAATTTTGCCACCCATTCACTTGTTTTCAACTGTAGACAAAAATAGGGAAACAAAGTAAAGCAACCTTTGCCTCCAAGTACTCAAGTTATCTACACAGCAAAAGGAAGAATTTTGTATAGTCATTGCAATGCCAAAATGAATGACTGAACATAAGCTACAGGATTTCTCCCATTTCTATTACTGTTTCTCTTAAAAAAAAAGTACACTCAGCTTAGATTGAATCCTAGACAGATTAAGCTTCTAGAGCAAACCTTCTATGCAATGTTTCCCCATCATTTAAAAAAATGTCAAGGCTTTGAAACCTCTATTTAAATCATGAGTTTTCCTACATTGTGCAAACATATCTGGATACAATCCTGCAAACTACAGTCACACCACCCTCATAAAACACCACCTGGGGGATCCCTCTCTTTTCTGCTGTCACCGATATCTTTATCAAGTGACTTACAAGAAGTATCCTGCCAGCAGTTTTGTAGGCTGTTCCTTTTATTGGAGACAACAACAACAAAAAAATTCCTGCTTCAGTCTCTTTCAATTTCAGCTACAGAGCTGCAGGAAACCAACAGAAGCAAATCCTCAGGCAGAAGGCTAGAAAGACACTGTGAATTTCCCATCCTGTGCCCTCAAATGTACAGCCATAGTACCAACAGTATATAACTATCTCCAAATTCAGTTATAGTCCCAGGTTGAGCAACACTTTATCCTCTGGAAACCCACCCAGGTTCAAGCCTCCTGGCTTTAATACATACCTGCTCACCCAAACCCCAGTTTAGACCTTCCAAGATAATGCAGGCCAGTTTATTCTCCACAGTGGTTAGACTGTAATTCAGTAACCAGTCTCGAATCAGTGCTATTTCAGATGAAGAAGGTTTCCACAGGTACAAAGGCAATTCTTTAAACAGATACAAAGAAACCTTTGAGGACAGAAAATAAAAGCCAATTCAGTACTTAGCATGGAATAATAACCTGTACTATGCTCTTATGCTTTAAAGAGTAATACAACAAAAGTTAAAACCCCAAACAGGCCTTTAACGTGACCCATTCATACTGAGCTGTATCTGTACGTGGTTTGTATGACTTCTACCTAGTTTTAACTGGGTGCTTGCTTTAAATGACAGAGGTTATCACTTACCATCCCAACTCTCTCAATCGTCTCTTTAACTCGATCCAACAGCACAGAAATAATCTGTGTATGGACGCTGGCAATTGCTCCCAAGAGCTCTCGGCCAACTTTTGAAAATGTCTCTCTTGTTGAAACACTAACATACGACACCTGAGAAGACGAGGAAAAACAAGTTACTCGTCACGGCTGACACTGCAATATACCATTCTTTGTGAAAACACAGAACCAAGTTGTTCTTCCTGATCCTGGACAACAAGGTTGAAAAACACCAACATTAAAAACAGTTGTCTAAGTAGCTGATGAAATTGTGAGGTCAGCAGCAAAGAGAAAGACCAAAACTAAGCATATAAGAACAAAACAAAAAAAAGCAAAACAAAACAAAACAAAAACATGGAATTTTAGAGCTACAAGTTAAAAAAAAAAAATTGGCTTTGTTTGTGTTTCATTCTGGCTTAGTATTAGAAAATCTGCTCCAAAAAAAAACAAAAAAAGAAAACAATTTAGAATATTTTAATTCAGTACTAAATTATAGTCCTGCTTCTAAGGCTTATATATCAGTTGTTTTTTAACTGCAAAACTACAGAAACCATGAATGTTTCATGTTTAAAAAGACACAGTTCCCACAGTTACAATGAACATGAGCACCTCCAACCTCTGCCAAATGGACCAGTAACATTTCTCACCTCATATATCTCCAAAACAATGATTTTAATGAAATCCTCATCAACATCAGCCCGTTTGGTTTGTGCCATCTGAGCAAATGTGGTGAGCAGACAAATTTCTTCTGAGCAGTTCATTGACTGGAGATACTTTTCAAAACCTTCAAGGTGCTGTGGGTCTAAAAAAGTCACATAGTACTCTTTTAGGACATACATAATCATTACTTCTATGCAGTTTAATCCCAGAGAAAGAATCAGTTACAAAGGAATTATCATTAATGGAGGCCTGCAAGTCATGATCCACTCTTCAGAACTGACCAGTACCAGCTGATTTCACAAAAGGTGCAAGGAACACAGTAATATGTAGCGAGCCCATCTGACTCAGAAAATATACCAGTCATCCAAAGCGAAAGCTAAAATAGCATCAAGAAAAGCTCACCCACAGGAAGAACTGCTTGGGTCTTTGTTTTCTAAAAATGTTCTCATGGTTTCAGCTTCCATGACACATTACAGCAGTAAGTTCATCAGATGAAGTCTAAATTACATGGAAGCATTCTGTCTTCAACCAGTGTCACATCCAAAAAAAGACTAAAACTAAGCCCACCCAAGCTGAGCAGAGAGATTTAGATCAAGTCAAGAGACTCTGGTAACTCCACAAACCATGATCTCAAGTAGCAATTAAACTAGAGAGATCATTCTATGCTGATTGCAAACAAAAACATCTAGCACTGGGCCTAAGATATGCTGACGAGTTACAAAGAAGGATCGATTTCTGCTTCTCAAACTCAATATGACAAAATTACTGAATATTACTTGTTTGGAAAATACATCTGGAAAGCAAAGAATTGAAGTTCTTTAAATTCAAGAGTGAAATGCAGGCAAACAGAAAGAAAAAAAAAAAATCCACTGAATAGAAGAAAACAGAGAAGAACACAAAGAAATCTGAACAAAATTGTAACTATATACGTATGCGTGTGTGTATTTTACTTCTCTCAAAATCAAAGCACAGACTGAAAGCTGCACTTCAGCTGTCAAACAGTTTGCATTGGCCTGTATCCTCATAAACAGTTTACAGTGGTCTTAAAACAGCAGCTGGACATGCTGAAAAAGCATTCTGTGCTACGCTAGTACTTAGCTTGCACAGGCAGGCATTTTGCACGCTTGTGATTAAGCACATCCACTTAGGTTAGGTTCTGTATCAAGTCCTTTCAAGAATCATGCAACTGTACTTCAGCCTGAGATCAAACTGCTACAGCCAATGCAACACATGAACAACGTGCTGGAGAACTGTGCAATTTAATGAAGAGTTTTTCCATACAGTAACACAAACTGCAGTCTTGAAAGATACAACAAACACGCAGCTGATGTCCCACCCACCCATCTCCTTATTTAAGAACAAGAAAAGATTTGGTCATTACCGTATAAAAAGGCACAGCAGAATAAGTCACATGGGAAAGGGAAAGAACATGAAAGCAAAAAATGAACAGTGACAACAACTGTCACATTAACACCATGATTTGCACACTTCATTAGGAACAAACCAGATAAACCACAGGGCAGGTGGGACAAACTGGTTAGAAGAAAGATAAACAGCCTGATAAATTCATGAACAGAGACCAAAACGGAAGGCAAATTGCTGCTGAGTACATGTGCACAGTATATCCTCTGCAGATTCTTGCTTAAGCAACAATTTTCTCTGCACTGTACCTGGGCTCCATGCATTGCAGTGTCCCATGCTGAACTCACAAAGTCCCACAAAGTCTCACAAAGATGGGAGTGAATGCAGACAAGGAACAAGGAAATAAGAGCCTCCCTCTCATCACCTCACAGCAGAGCAATGACATCCCCACCAGTATCAATGAATGGGGTACATCCCAAGAGAATGTCTAAGCCATGATGCACTATGGTACAAATTAAGGGAAATAAGTCAGTATCGTACTGGTGTCAGGAAAAAATAAGCTATTTGAGAAGATTAGATGGATTTCACTAACAACTGCTGATATTCTCTGCCTAGACATTCATGAAAAATGCCAGTGTGCTGACATAACCAACTGAGGAGAAAGAAGAGGATAAAAACATCCTGCATCAGCACAGCAGGGACTTTAGAACAAAAGTTAGCAAGAAGCAATACAAAGCTTGAACAACAAAAAAAATTTATAAAAATCAGTGCTTTTTTGTTGCAGCTGCAATCCACCACATCAGATTACGTTCTCTTTGCTTAAGATGCAAAAAGAAAAAAGAAAAGAAAAAAAAATCTATTTTCAGTGAAACTGAATAACCATTACTGATTAGCACTGGCCAGTCAAAATCTATTAGTACTTCATAAAATATACACAGTTCCAGTCTTGACATCCCTCTTGCACTCTGTATTAATTCCTCTAAATGATAGGTACACTGCAAACAGAGTTAAGACACTTAGTAATTTCTCAAGACCACAATTTTCTTCAAGATTTTGCTGATATGGTGAAAGGTGTCTGGACTACCAGGTAGCTGAAAAGTAAAACTGACAGGCAGTGAGACTTGCTCTTTCTTGAGACAAGAAAGAGGTTGCAGAGTAGGCAGTCTCTGCTTTGGTTGTTTCCCTATTAATCAAGTCCTGAAATGTTTTCTCACGAAGAAAGAAGCAAAGGAAAGGCAGCATTCAAACTGGCTTCTACACAACTCTGCTATAGCTGAAGCCTGCATGATGGCTGAGAAGATCAAAGTTAAGGGAAAAGAGAAAGAAGAACTGTATAGGACAGAAAAAGCATCTGCACACAGTATCTGTAGCTGTGGAAGACAAGCAAATATCCAACAACACAAACTGCTGAAACCAGAACTAAACCAAGTTTAGAAAAAGATGAAGGAATATTCAGACAGCTAGCAACAGCTGAAGATTTAACAGTCTTTCCTGCTCAACCTACTGCAGGGAACCTGCTCTCAGCAACGAGGCTGGACTCAGTCTTCAGAGGTCTCTTCCAACTCCTATGATTCCAATTCTAACAAACAAAAAACAGCTCTTAAAAACCCAAGTAATACAAAATTCTGTATTTCAGGATCTAAATCACTCTCCAAATGCTGTTGAAGGTCAAGATGGAAGTTGACATGAGAACACACAAGAGGTACCTGCTGCATGGAACTCTTGCATCTCTCTGAAGCAGATGGGAGACAAAGAAATCTAATTCCTGTTAAACTACCCAAGACAATTCTTAGGCCACTGGGCCAGTCAAGCTGCAGAAGGTATATTTAACAGTGGAACCTGCAAAGAATTAAACCTGTTGCTCATGCAACTGCAGCTAAATTTGTTAGAATACATTCTGAGTGAAGAAATTCTACCTTCAAGTCTCTGTTTGCAGTCAGCAGGCTGTAAAGTAGAGCAGAGCTTTTCCAGGTTCTCACTCTCTGCACTGTGCATGACAAAGAAGAGCTTCCAGAGCATGTTACTGGATAATGTTCCATAAGGCATCTCAGACATGAAGAGCCAGACTCCCAGCCTGTTAGGTTTGAAGAGACAAACAGAAAGAGTTTCATCCTGACAAACCTCAACACAAAAAAGCCATATGCCCCCACCCTTGCATACAGTTAGGACAGAATTAGGAATGTGATGACGTGTTCTGTACCGCTAATTTTAAGTTAACCTATTTCTGAACTGAACAAGTCCCCAGAGCTTCTGACAGATACTAGAATTCAAGGTGTAATTCTTCCCATCTTAATGTTACCAATGTATTGAAAAATCCTGCGTATTACAGTCTTGTTTAAATCATGAAGTATCTAAAGTTACTGCAATTCCCAGTTCCAAATATCTCACACATCCAAAATGAAGCCAGTACCAGCCACACTGAACAATTTTTACCTTTTTGCCTTCAGAACATGCAGAACAGCTCTGAAAAACAGCTCATCAAACTCCAGCTGTAATTTGTCCAGGGAGTACGGATGCCCTATCGATCCATATTGTTTATTGCCACTAATGTACTGCGCCCAGTGGTCACTCACATGACAAAGTGTCATCCTACACAGCAGAACAAAGTTGTAGAGGTATCATTAAGCACATCATCACCATACAAGCACAGACGTGCAGCCAGTCTCTGGTCTAGTTACAAGAGATACATTTAACACTCTGTCCTCTGTTTTACAGAGACTGCCATATGAGTAGCATGTTCTTTTAATCCCCTGTTTTAGAGAGAATGTGTTATGTTTCTTTGGTTTTGCAAGCAAACAACGCATAATATTCTGGTATATCACATTGATTTGGGTACGATCTTTCAAGTTCTACAATCCTACATTAAAAGATGACAGAGCACACAACTAAATCATAAAAGATCAATGACAGCAAGCAATTTAAATGCATCCCCCTTAAAAACACACTCATAGAAGGCAATGAGCGCTAAGCATTTGAAAATGAAGAGCAACTTTTAGCTTCCAATTACACTTGCCTAGTGCAGCAATAAGAACACTTTCAAGGTGCAATTTAAAAAAAAAAAAAAAAAAAAACACCAACCTAAAACTAGAACAATTCTAGATTATAACTGCAAGTAAGCAGTAGCCCGATCTGTAAGAAAGGAAGATTAAGGAAACTTTGCTGGTGTTTCAGAGTTCACCTGGCTCTCTTCTGCAGCTACAGCATTTACACTCTGCAGCTCTTTACTTCACAGGTAGTTTTCAAGTAAAGGACGCAGGGACTTCAGATAACAGATCAGCTAACCCTAAACCAAGTAACTGTAAAAACAAAAATAAACCCAAACCAGCTCTTGGCTAGCTTATTCATTAAGGAAATCTAAATTTTAAACGAGAATGTATGAAAAAGATTCAATTATACCACAGAGGAGATACTCCCTTACTTGATCAGCTGACCAATTCGCTTCACAAACTGTCGGTATCGTGCTCTGTTAAATGTTTCTAACCCCACAGACAGAAGTTCCACCAAGGAGTTTGCAAAAGCAAAAATCTTCATCATCTCCTGAGAAGTTGTTTTTTCGGGAAAATAAGTACCTAAGACCAAGACAGAAGAAGTTGCATCTCAAAAAATATGCATGAACTGGATTCTTTCCTTCAGAAGCACTCAAAGCAACAAAGATCATTTTCACTGTTTGTCGGACAGACATTAATTAAGGTTTATGTTTCCTTTATGAAACAGACAACAAATACCTGCTAAGTATGAAAGTGCAAACAGTCTGCAGCTTTTAAAATCTCTAACAAGCAGTTGCTTCATGTAATAGCCCACAGATTTAACAAGAATGAAGAAACAATTGGAGAACGGTCACAATACAGTACAGCTCATAGGCAAGAAGGAAAAATTATTTCTGAAAGCACATCTATGAGGATAAACCCTTAGAAGATAATACTAAGGGACTGTAGTGCTTTGCTTGCTAGTGTTATCATAATATTTTAAGTTATCCCATCTAAATATCATACATTTCTACCTTATCTGTTTAGTCTGGGAGTTCTTGCATGTGTTCGTTATAACTTCAAATCAGAGACTCCCATAACACAGCAGTTTTCCTGGCCTTTATAATCATTAACACAATTACTATAAGAAAAACAGCTGTTTTACCTGCAGACTTAAACCCAAGGAAGTGCTGAAACAGTTCATGAAATGGAAACTGGGACAACAGAACAATCAGATCATCTTCCAAAAGCAGAATCCAGCTTGTTTCGGGATCCTCATCCTGTAGATAAACTCAGTCAGTTTAACTTGCTTTCCATCAAAAAGCACAGTAAAAGGCTTCACAATTTGCACTAATTCCAGTTTACTTGAAGGAGCAAAACAAAGTATAACTAAACTCTTCCTCCTACATATAAAAGCTCCAAAATTCCTGGCTGTGTTTGAAACTGAACTAGAAATGTTTTTTTTCAGAAATGTGGTTTATGAAGAGAAGCAGAAATCAAATGGACTATTTCCATGCAACAGCCCCCTTAATTTTATCTCCATCATTATTATTCATTTCTAGAAACTCTACTTTCTACCATGATTATCTATTATTACATCACAGAAGTAGAAGGAGAATAAAAAAAATCTGAAGTTCATAAGATACCACTAAACAACAGTCAGTCTTTCTTATTCCATTTCACAAGATCAATAAAATAAGGCTGCATAAAAGCACAAAAAGGGAAAAAAAAAGGTCATTTGCTGTACCTCTTCTCCTCCTTCATCTACCAGTGTCCAGTTTCCAGATTCTTTCCCAGAAGAAGAGGAGCTTTTCCTTTCATTTGGCTTCATATGGCACATGAACTCTACCCGATTTCTAATTTAAAATAAAAATCAAGTTTAGGAAAATCAGAAAACTAAAAACTCTGAATTTCATCTTCTTTTCCTTACAAGACTGTATTGGTTTTGACTGGGACAGAGTTGATTTTCTTCACAGCAGCCTCTATGGTGCTGTGCTTTGAACAACAATAACAGCCTTGGTAAAACACTGATGTTTTAGTTGCAAAGCAATGCTCACACAGTGCTTTTTCTGCTTCCCATGCTACCCTGCCAACTTGGAGTGCTCCAGATGCTGTGAGGGGACACAGTCAGAACAGCTGATCCAGACGGACCAACAGGATATTCCACACCTTACAGTACCATGTCTCAGCTGTAAATGCTGGAGGAAAGGAGGAGGAAGAGGGGGGAGATGTTCTGAGTGATGGCACTTGTCTTCCCAATAAACACTACCTACAAGTCCTACTTTTCTGCAAATGGCTCTACACCTACCTGCCAGCAGGGAAGTATGAAATGAATTCCTTATTTTGCTTTGTTTGCATGCACTGCACACCTTCTGCTTCACTTATTGTCTTAACTGAACCCACAAAATTTTGCACTTCTGTTCTACCCTTCCAACTACGGGGGAAATACACAACTGTGTGAGGCTTAGCTGCCTTCTGGGGTTAACCCACATCCAAGAAAACAAATCAAAACAAATTAAACAACAAGATATTAACAAATATGTTAAATAACCTGATGTCCTACAAGACTTGGGCAGGTCAGCTTCACGATACAACTTCCAAGGCTGCATTAGCAAACACCATGCCAACATTAGAACATTGAGCTACCACAGCAAAAGAATTTCCAGGAAAGAATTGCTTCATATCAAGCCAGCTCCAGTTCCATGTTATGCTTCTGTGAGCCTGGGACACTAGTTTTAAGACTCTCTGCCACATAAATACTTAGCTCTTCAAATATATACCAGCAAGTTAAACAAACACACAGAAAGGCTATATAAGAAGTTAAAATGGTAACACCTAACTTCCTTTTAAGCAGGAATGTCGTGGCAGAACTCTGAACACACAGCAACAAAATTCTGGCACCGTATTACCCTCTGAAGACCTACACTGATAATAGAAACATACCAGTTTCTCAATTACAAATTTCACAACACCAGCAGCCTATTCTAAATTGGGTTTAAAATTTAAACCGGCTCCTGATACACAGGTGCTGTAGCAGACAACTGCCAGCCCCTAACATTAAAGCCATGTGGAGTCTCCACGTTCTTGTATGAACAGTTAAAAGAGCCATTCCAGACATTCTGCATCAGTTTTTGTTGAAGGACATGCTAATTTACCCACCAGTAACACACATGCCCTAAAGACATACTTGTTTCCCCAAAAAAGCTCTAGACTGGAAAGGGAAAACAAAACATTTTAGAACAATACTCTACAACAAGCAGAAGTCCCTGTTAACTCTGGATCAGGCTATCAAGTTCACAAAACCCTAAATACCAGCAGATTGCTACTTTGACATTAAGATCTGAGTCAGAGAATCAAAGCAAGCAATACATTTTATCTAAAGCACATAATAGGAGCTTTCACTAATGACGGGTTTCAGTAGCTAGCCCCTCCAAGTACCATATATTCCATCCGGATTTTAAATAAGCATGAAAAACAAATTAAGAAACACACCCAGCATTTACACCAATTTAGTAACCACTTTATTCAAGGCCATCTGTTGCAGAAACAGTATTCTGAACAGGTCATCATGCAAGGCAAGAACTCCATTTCAAAATTCACAGCTGAAAATAATAACCACTAAGTCAGCAGTCACAGTTATTTCACAGTTAAAAGCAAGCCTTAACCACATCTTGTGCAGAAGGAGAATGTACTGCCGTGGCTGTATTTCAAGGTGAATGAGTAAAAATCTTTAACTGTGAATCTATTTGAGCGCTTTCAGGGCTGTGGAAAACAAAAAGATTTTCTATCACAGTGTTTTCTACTCCTAAATCAGCAGAATTTTATAAAATTTTATTTTCATACTTACTTAACAGGAGACATAAGCAAGGCAAGAGATTGCATGAAATGAAAGACACCTGAAGGGTTATCCAAGACTTTGATCTGCAATTAAACATAAAAATAAAAGATCTAAGTAAATCTAAGTTACAGTCCAAGTAAAACAATGGGAAAATCAGTTGCAAGTGCAAAATTCATATTCCGAGTTCCACATTTTCTACTAGCTTCTTGTTCAGACCAAAAACTATTCATAAAAGACAGTTGCAACATTCAGGAGGTAGTGCTGCTATGACACAATATTGGGTACTACTGTGAAGTACACATGGAAAGGAACTTAAATAAGGACAAAAAAAAACACTAAGAGGACCACAAAAGAACGACTCTCTACCCCTCCCATACACATCTTGGTACCAAAGGGGAAGCTATGAGTTGAGCAAAGGGGAAGTTACAATGCTGCCTCCAATGACCATTTTACTTCGTTCTTTGCCTTTTCCCTGTAAGCACAATTGGGATCTTTTTAGGGCTGGATTTCCAATGTCTTTCCCTCTCTGAAGCAGAGTTGCAATGCCTGTGGATATGTGTGCCCTCCTTAAACCATATAAAGTGAATGTCTTTCCCTCTCTGAAGCAGAGTTGCAACGCCTGTGGATATGTGTGCCCTCCTTAAACCATATAAAGTGAATCCTCCTCCTTGCCTTCAAAATTACCCAGCTAATAAACTTTTCAGGGAAGCACAAGTTTCAATGGACACGCTGTAAAAACTGTTCTTTCTCAAACCTTGTAACTCACACAGAGAGGTGCTTCCAAATCTCACCTCACCTATTCCAACCTTCCAAAACCAAAGAATTAAACATTCACACCTGAATGAATGGAACAGCCCATTCACCAATCCCAGCTGGACAACGCAGGATGTGGTTGAAAAGGAAGAGATGGTCACCAGGACAGCCAATTCGTTGCAATACTGAAACCTAAAGTAAAAAATAAATTGGACTGTCGTAAATAATTTCAAGGTTCACTCCTTTACAGTCTTGCTAAGTAGAATAATACTGCATTTTACTTTCTCCTCTCACATTTTCGACAAAGTCCCAGTTTCCAGAGCAACTTACAGTAAACAATATTTAAAGGCCTGTTTGCCTGGCTTATAAACCACACTGATAATCATTCTTTACAGCACATAAAATTAATTATAACTATATTAAAAACGTTCTCATTTAAAAATCAGCAAGAACAGAAGTTTCTCAAAAACACTGATCCAAATTACAAAATAAGCAAAAGCATTAATACTCCATATGCGTTAGAAAGAATAAACTTAAATCCAATGTGTGCAGTGTTGTCTGCTCATGTGCCAGCCCTCATTACTACAGTTGACCTTCACTTCATCAAAGCAGGGAACTCATTCTAATCCAGTAAAACATTCTGCTCACAAAAGAGCACAAACCCGAAAGATTAGTTGCTTATGGGTCAGCAGGAAAAACAACAGCATTTTCAGAACTAATTCTGTAATTCTTCCCATGCGTTGGATGCAAGAGCTCCATCCCTGCTTACAGCCTCACCAGTCTCTGCAGCCACATGAGAAGGTCACTCTTAAACTGAGGATCTTCAATAACTCTGCGAGTGAAACTGAAGAGAACGCTGATACACTCTTTCAAGTGGCTCAAGTCTGAAGAAAGATTTTCAGACTGTTTTGAAACTGCAATTCAAAAAAAAAATAAAAAATAAAAAGAATTAAGAAGCATTCACCAACAGCTTTCAGAATAGTAGAGCACATAGTTTTTCTGAAGCTACATAGAAAACCTCCTCTCTGTACCTATAGATACCAAGACATTTCAACACACCTGCCTGTTAAAACTGACAAAGAACACTTACGTAGCAAACTTTAATCTTATAATCAAGCACTGAAGGCTAATTTCAAGAATACTCCATTTACTCTCATTAAAGGCCTTCCCTCAACGCAAATTTTATAAGCATCTCCATTTTCTATGCATTTAAACCAACCAGGAGGAGAAGGACAAAGCGAAGATGTCAAAGAGGGATAAGTATCAGAGAGATTTATACTTTAGCCCAAGAATAATATAGGCAGAGAGCCAAGTAAGTAATATGTATAGGATGAAAACTAAAATTATTTTCAAGTTTTAGAGCTGCAAGATTTCAAACAGCATCCCAAAGCAAAGCAGGAAGGTGGTTCTAAAATTGTGCATCATCAGTTTGGAAAAGGGACTGCATTATTATATGGCACCTCTGATAGCAACAGATTGAGCTCCAGGTGTCCCATCCCACCTGCTGTTCCTCTAGAGTAATCCATGGCAGTACATAGCCTGGACAGAAGGGAATCCTGCACTCAACTTCCATGCTCCATGACAATAAGGTAATAAAACTAGAGTTCTTACATGAGAAAAGTATTTCACTGATCCCTCCATAAAAATCGACATGTTTTGATATCACACCATTAAATCCCATCAACAAGACTCTAAAACTTCAGGTGAACAAGATGCTGGGCATCCCCAATAGCATGGCAGTGGACTAGGAACACACCTTGTTCTTGCTGCTGCAGAGCCACTGATCTCAGCAGGGAGGAACTGTTGAGCAACCTGTACACATAGGACTCCACCTGTAACCGAGACAGCACTGATGTGTAGGAGTGCAGTGCCAGTGTCTGATGCACGTGCTCTGCTTTGGCTTCAAACAGCTTTTTCAGTTCTCCCAACACGCTTCCATTCATCTCCACTGTCTGGTAGCGATGGTGACCTGTCACTTTGCACTGATCTGCACAGACACCCTGAAAAGAAAGCAGTTATTTCATGTAAGTGATTCTGCCACTCAGTCAAACATGCTTGCAGAAAGTGACCCAGACATTACTTTCCCTTCAGCAGATTTCAAAGCTTACAGGTGCACAAACATTTGGGAACACTCTTCATATTCTTCAGAACTACTGAACAATGAAGATGCATATCCTGGACTTCACAAAAAAAAAATGATTATTATAAACCCTCAAAAACTCAAATTTAGAAATAGAAGTGACCTGCCTGTTTCACTGACAGATGTGAACAAACTCAGATCCTTCTACTCCTGGTGACTGTACATGATCAGCAGTTTATAGATGTCCATAAGTATTTAAATCTGATATTTTAAATTGAAACAAGTAAAATATTTTTTTAAAAACTCCCAGGACTCTGTATTTATAGCATTTTCTCCATCATAAGTTTAAGGCTTCTGAAATGAACTGCATTCATTTTCCCAAACTAGAATTAGAAGATGAGAACAGTCTTCTATTCTTCCTATCTCCAATTCTTCAGCTAAAGAAAGCCACGACACGTAATACGCCTATTATTCTTTTATGCAACCAGAAAACACACTTTCAGATCATGCACTTTGGGAGTTTGGTCTTGTATTTTTTAAATTATAAGAGTTTTAAATTGGTATCCAGAAAACAAATATTCTGAATATGAAATAAATAGCGAAGCAGGAAGGAATAAAGCAGGCAGCAAGCTTAGCCAACCATAAAATGCACAAAAAGGATTAAGAGTGAAGCCAAAACCACCCTCCATGTAGGAACTTAACAGCACAAAGCTGAGAGTCCAGTGAGGTTCAGTGATACAGGTCCATTACATCCCAAGTAAAAAGAAGATTCCAATTTGCCCAGCAGACATCACTCAACGTTAAACTCTGAGGAACTGCACATGAGAGGCACTAGCTTTGGATGTGTACTCACAGGAATAGTGAGAACCACCACACACACAGGTATTTAACAGCCTGTAGCCATTTTGATGATGTGCTGGCTAGAAACAGCACAGGAGCACCAGAACAATTTCACTCACTCCCACAACAACCATAAAGCTCCAAAAATGAACTACACTGAATGAGTTTGGGGGGGATGTTCCTCTGAAGTTCCTCAGATCCCCCCTGGACTGTAAGCAGCAATGCTACAGGACTACCATGAGCACCACAGCAGTGACTGTAACCACAGACACACATGGAGCAGCTGTTCCTGAAGGTGGATGTACACCCTGTGTTCCCAGTAACAGGGTCACATGCAAGACTGTACAACTCCAACTCCTCAACATCTGCACCTCTGATCGTGGGACACAGCCAGGAATGGTGGCAGAGAAAACTATCACTAGAGGCAGCAATGGGACATCACCACTATGGTCATTCTGACATTCTACAGACAGCCCTATCTTACTACATACATCTTCCATTTTCTGCAAGTATTGTGGCACAAACTTAACCCAACCCCACGGGCAGAACTTGACAGACACAGCTCAAACACAAGCCTGGATCTGAAAGAGATAAATAAAACAGATCCTACACCCTACACTTGCTTTTAAATCAAACAATAAACGGTCTTAAATTGCAACAGGGTGATACTCTGAAGTTCAAAGCTGGGTTTGGTGGAAGAAAAAAGCAAAGTCAAACATCAGTTTCAGAACAGTGACCAACAGAAGTGTTCAGAATCACATCCAAATAGTTACGCCTCAAAAGAAGCTTCATAACAGCACCTGCACAGTCTTCTGTTCTTCTTTGAAAGTCCATAACCTCCCCTTAATATTTTGGCAGTCTGTTGTCATAGCCTGCAGCTCCGCCTCCGCCAGCAAAAGCTGCTTCCGACAGCGCATGTAGTTCAGGAGCAGTTCATAAAATTCGTGCCTGTCCTGATGAGCAACACTTTCAAATTCCTCTGTGTAGGAGTCAACGTTCTCAAGCCATGAACAGGGTTCAAAAATTTTCAGCTGTTCTCTGGTAAAAGGCAGGAGTTCGGGTTCAGTTGGCAGCTCTGGATAAAGCCTTTCATTGTGCAGCAGCGGTTTGACTGCCATTATGGTTGGTCTCTCATAGGACAATTCAGTCGACAAGTCTGGATAAACTGATTTCAACCCCAAACGATGAACACGTGTTTTGGATTTCTCACAAGGCTGCAAGGGACTCAAAGGAGGCTTCTCTGAGAAACTGACAGGAGGACTTCTAGTATCTTGTATATTTTCAGTTTCTTTGCCCCTTGCAATGCCCACTACTGCCTGAGAAGCAGCTGCTCTGGAATGAAAGGAACTGCACAACACATCAGAGTTTCCTGATCCAGTACCAACCACCTCCACAAAGCCGGGAGGTTTGTCCAGCTTGCTTTTTTCACTTTTCTCAACATCCCCTTCACACTCCTCATGTGAAGGACCATCTTTATTCTCTTCTCCACCCGCTGAAGGCTCTGCAGCTGCTGTCAGAGATCCTTGGCTTGCTAAAGTTAAATTACCGAGGGAGATGTCACACAAATCAGTCACAGCTTTTCCATGCTCTGCTTCATCACTGAGCTTAATTTCTGTGAATTCTCCTGGTTGCTCCACTTGCACTTCAGCGGCCTGAGAAGACACTTCTGCCACAGGAGGGAGGAAAACATCATCAGGCTCTTGTATCTGGGAGTCCTCGTTACTTCTTTTCTTCTTCTCCTAGAAATTAATTAATAGCATTAATTAAAAAAAAAAAAGTAAATTCTCCCTCCTCACATCCCAAATCCCACCATGACCAAAACCACCATTAGTCAACACCACAACTCTAAATACATCTTAACAGGTTAATTTTCAAAATCATAAGGTAAAAGGAAACGTGTCACACAGATCCTTGGTCTTTAATTGCCCTTCAAATATTGTGCATCAGTGCCTGTTTTTTTGGTCAGTTCTTGAAAGACATTTCAATATTTCTACAAGAAAAGCCACAGACATCCCAGAACAAGGTGTTCCACCAATTTATAAATAATCCACATAACAAAAAGAAATTCACCTCAAATTTTACAGAATTATTTGGTGGTCAGAAAATTATTTTCAAAAAGCAGTTTCAAAGAAAGGTCTAGAACGCATCTTCTAATTACACCAAATACAACCTCTGAAATAATACCTACTGAAAACAGGCATCACAGACAAGAGACACAGCACAACTCAGAAGCGACATTAAAACTGTAACCAGTTCTCTGATTTAGATTCCCATGAATCCAGTCTGAAGGCAGTGTATCAGCAGTTTCTTTCTCAAAGCACAGCATGGGAAAGAATGTGGCAAGGGAACTCAAGAAAGATTTTGCTAAAGGTACACTTACAAGCAGTTTGTATGGACTTATCTACTTAAAAATAAAACTTTGAAGAGTTGGATAGGCCCACTTTGCTTGTGGGCGACCCAGATAACGTAATAGAGAGCATAGCTGAAAACAGGGAAAACTCTCAATATCCCTCCAAGACTGAAGAAGAGATGACAGCTTTGCAAACTTAGTGACAACTTCACACAAACTTTCTCTAAGCAGCTGACAAGTCTTTGCTTTACAAGAAGGCAAGGCCCTTCTGAAGTGCAATCTCAAGCCTACTTTGATTTTAACCATATCCTCACAGCAGAGCAGCTTTGCTTTCAGACTGGACTTTCCATAATGTTAAAACCTGCAAACGCTCCTGATCACAAAATACTTCTGACACTCTAATGCTATTGTTAGACAATATATATATATATATATATATATATATCCTGTAAAATGTATGAAGTGCCTTTCAGTTCTTGCATTCTACGGCAAAAAAAAAAAGTCATCATGTTAACAAGCTTTTCATCTGAGAAAGGATGAGATAAATCAGGTCCTGCGCCAACAAAAAAGCAAATCTGCTTCTAAGGGTTCATCCTTTAAGTCAAAAATGGCACCTGCTCAACAGACATGCCCTGTGCCTAGCTGTCCTCCTTGTCTAGCATTTTAGTGCACTATTTTCAGCGAATGACACCTCGTGCCATAAGGGACCTACTATTTTCCAGGAATCACTTCTGCAGTAATTCAGTGCTACTCATTGTGATGCTCACAGATGCATGGTCGGTCACAAGTTCTCTGGTTTTAGCACCTCAGTGACTTTTTATAGATTGTTGTTACTAGTGCTGAGCAAACTCAACTTTGGGGCCACAACAGGCCCCAAATAGGCCATTCCTCTACCTAACAGCTCCTCAGCCGAATCAGCCTTTTTCCCAGCTTGCACACATTTCTTACCACAGAATGGCTTCAATTGGAAGGAAATTCAAAGGCTGTCTAGTTTTCAAAAGATTACGACCATTGCTAAGGCACAGGAATGAAACCATCCTTGATGAGACTTGGCCTCAGGCTGTATCTTCAAACAACACCATATGTTCTATGATTCTATGAGAATCACAAAATGGCTTGGAGTGAAAGGAACCTTAAACCCATTTCCCACCCCAGCCTGGCTCGGAGCACCTCCAGAGATTGGGCAGCCACACTTCTCTAGGCAGCAGTGCCAGGGCCTCACCACCCCCTGAGTAAAGAATTTCCTACTAACATCCAACCTAAATGTCCCCTCTTTTCGTTTAAAATTATTTCTTTTGTTCTGACACTACCAGACTAGCAAAAAGTGAGTCTCCTCCTGTTTTTAAGCTTCCTGTAAGTACTGAAAGTCCCTCTGGAGCCTTCCCTTCTCCAGACTGAGCGCCCCCAGCTCCCTCAGCCTTTCTTCATAGCAGAGATGCTCCAGCCCTCTGAGCACCTTGTGGATCCTTTATGCACCCCCTCCAACATCACTGCATCCTTCTTGTGCTGGGGGCCCCAGACCTGGACACAGCATTCCAGATGAGTCCTCAAAAGGATGCTGACTGTAACAACAGCAACACAAACATCAGCAACGGATCACGTGCAACGCTGAAGCACTCTGGATTCTCACATACAACACTTCACTACACATCACCCAGGAATTGTTTAGCAGTTAATTACACCTGGAAGGGATGGCAAAGGGCAGCGGCCGCTGCCGTCACCGCGCACGTTTTGGATGAGCTGTCCATCACCTGTGATTCACTCCCTTCCTGGGAGAATGATTCCTCCAGACAGCAATCTTTAAACTTGATTGCCTGGAACAAATTGTGGAGCTGGATTAAAAACAGAAACTATGACAGGCTGACCGTTCTGGCACGGGGAAATGCCATTCAAGGAAAAACATTTCCTTGAATTCTTAGCTGCCCGGAGTTCAGGAATCACAGCTGTACCTGCGATTTGTCTCAAAAAGCTTTGGCAAGCACAGCTTCAATTTACACTCCGTGACACAGAAAACGTTAACAAATGATCCGAGGAAACACTTCCACTCCGATTCAACCGTGAGGGCAGCTCCAGGAGAAACCACGGCTGCAGCAAGCAAGGGCAGGGAGCGCGGGTCAGAACGAAAGCACAGCCGCAGCTGCAGCACCAAACACCGAAGAGGCGCTGAACGCGCTGCCTAAAAGCAGCACTGCTAAGCACCCAGGAGCCCTGCTGGCCCATAGGCGCACCGCCAGGCCCCGCCGCCCGGCAAGGCGTGAGGCAAAAACCTTGTTTACGCCCTTCTGCGTTACATCACGCTCCTCGCTCCCAACCTCCCCACGTGCCCAGAGGAAGCCCAACGCTTAGGAACCCCTCAGGAAAGCCATCCCAGCCCCGCCACCGACCCTACCTTCGCCTTGCCCTTGGGGCGGCCCCTCCGAGGAGCCCGCACAGCCTCAGCCATGACCCCGCCGCTACCTCGGCGGCTGTGGATACAACCGGAAGAGGAGCCGCTTGGCCCCGCCCCTCGGCGGTGCGCTTGGCCAATCAGCTGCGAGGAAGGGTACGGTAGGCGCAGAGGGACAAAAAGGATAGAGGGCGGGCGCGCGGGCAGGTCGGCAGCGAGCTTTTCTGCGTGGGTCTGGGAGGATGCTTGGCCACCCTACAAGGATCCCCAGTATTAATTGTCATCGAATCATAGAGTGTCCCAAGATGGAAGGAATGCATCGCTGAGCCCTCAGACAGCACCACTCAAACCCAAACCCTGTGTCCGAGAGCTCTGTCCAAATTTCTTGGACGGCAATATTCAGCTTAAGGGAATATATTATTTTATATATATATACTATTTTATATATATATATTATATATATATAATATTCAGCTTTTAGGGAAAAGGGGGAGAAAGTGTAACCACTACAATATATTCTGTATATGTTTTCTAACACATAGTAGGGTCTTTTGTAACATGAGCCATAGAAGTGCCTATTTATGTTCAATGTATAAGCTGAGAAAATGTTTAATAAAAAATATGCTACAACTTAATTTCAGAAGTGCATTTATTGGGTCGCTATATTAACAAGAGAGCTAGAATTGGGGGCTTGCATTATCGAATAATGAAATTATATGTAATTAGGACAACGAAAACTTTTATACTTTCTAGGATTTAATTGCATATGCAACTGCTACAAATTGCAGACTCGCAGTAAGTTTTGTTTCTCTATTGTACTCTGTCAGCTGAAAAATCCTCAAAAAGAATTTGTGCAATGTCTTGTGGAGTAGCTAGTTGCCATGCTAACCCTGCCGCAGCAGCAACCTGTAGGAGCCATGAAGGAAGCTTTGCTGCTTACAAGTGGTACAGTCATGTCCAGAATCTGTGCAAACGTGTCTGATGAATTACAGATCCCATCCAACCCTCAAACAGAAAAATTCAGCTGAAAAACAGGCAGCCAGGGAAAGCTGCCTTTCAACAGCTCGCCTGATCTTGGTAGGATGCTTTGAAAGTGTATCAGAAACAGACAGAAAGTGAACAGGACATTGTAGGAAAAAAAAACACCACATCCAGCACACAACTCAGAGTTGTTATTTTAAATATATATGTATTTAAAGAACTAAAACTACAACAGGCATATTTGTATACTTGATCTTTTATGGAAAACAAACCAAACCAAAACAAGACAAGACAAACTATTCCTTTCCTTGTACATTTCATTACAGTGTAGCAGGACAGAATTTAAAGCTCATTATGATACTTTCCAGATGAGGAAATAATGTAAATCTCTGGGAACCAATGGGCTTAGGCACGCAGAGAAGTGATGTGGATTCAACCTGAAGCTCATACATCCAGCATACATCCAGGTGTTACAGATTTACACACAGCCTACCAGAACAAGTTATACCACGAGCCTGAAAAACAGCATAGCCTGCCCACGGTGTAAGTCATGGTGCACCTCTGCAAAAGCTGCTGGAGAAACGTAACAGAAACTAAATCCAAATTACAAGTTTAATCGCTGCTAATGAAAGATTTTAGAGACAGGGCAAAATGCAACCTTCGCTCTGAACACAAGCCAGCATGCCCAAAGCCTTGCACAGCTCCACTCAGCACGTTACTTTTCTGGAGAGAAAAAGGCATCAGGCTCTCCCAGATGGTGGCATACTGCAAGAACTTGAAATTAAAACCTTCTTCAGACAGAGATAATGTCCCAGTCCATTGCCATTTATTTTTTTTGCCTTTTCTTCTCCTGAGTGTAAAGACTGGATATCTGTCCAAGAAGTCTTGTAATCAAAGAAAAAGATTTTTAGTAGGTACATTCTACTTGTACAAATAATTATCAGAGTCCTCAAATATTTTCTTGAAGAGGAGAAGCACTGCAGCTGTGTGTTGCTGGGAATAACTGAAAACACTGATTCTGCCATGCTGGCCAGACCAACAGTATCTTCTGCCTGAAGAACCTACAGAACAGGAACACCAGGGTCTCAATCACAGATTCAGCTCAGACAAGGACAAGAGGGCTGACATGATTATCCCTTCCCACTAATCAGCCCCAAGTATCACCCCTCGGAATGGTGGCTTTTCTTTTTCCACCACTCTCATTTTGTAGCTGGGTCTATTATTAATCCCTTCCTTCAGTACTTACAGTGGCTATTAATGGTGTATCAAGCTGTAGCCATCAATTGTGGCATAATCAGGATCACCTAAAACAGAAAGCACAAAAATGTACTAAGGGATTGTATGCAGGGCAAAACCAACATGCACTGGCCAACTGTGTTAAAGGGATGGGAGCCAGGAATGAATGGTGCTCAGAGAGATCAGTTGATTTGCCAAAATGCCAAAGCAGAACCTGTTTATTCTGAGTCTCGCTGCAGAATCCCATTCCTGAAGTGGCCTGGAAGTGATACAACTCATGCTATTAAAACAGAGGAGAGCCTAAACTGCAGAGCCTGCTGAGACTCCAAGTTTGGGCATTCTAAGTCTTCAGAAATTCCCATACAGAGGGCTTTGATCAGATCTTCTGGATTGCACCTTGTATCCAAAGTCAGTGGCCAACTTCCCACCATCTTTCTGTGGAGACTAGACTCGCAGCAGGGGCTAAACCACAAGCAAGCCCATTAGAAAGATCAAGTTTGTGATCCTATGGGGAAGAGCAAGATCAGAGAGATACTCTGTGGGGTCAGAAGCCCAAGGAACTCACCTGGCCCACTGGTCGGGGTTGGTAGAGGCCCCCTCCTGCACAAAAAATATAAAAAAAAAAGCAGAACTGAGGATCTGAGTGACTATGGGATCCCCTCATATCCAAGAGCACCAGCCCAACTGCTCTGGTTCTGCAGGTCCCAAATCATCCTGCCAGAGCTCATGGAAGGGCAGAGCTTTGGCAGTCCTGGGCTTTCTGAATAACTGGTACTAAAGCATGTCACGGCTAGCTCACCAACAGCAGTCTGGTGCAGGAGAGGAATACAAGCACTTTGTTGACAAACCGTCCACAGGTGAGCCCCAGGTGAGCCCTTTTCACATGCCTCCACCCAGGATGAGACATCAGAAAGGTGTAATTGTGCATGATTTCTCTCCCGATGTGACAGCCAGAGGGAATACTCATCCTTGGCAAGAGACTTTAGCCCTGAATCCTCATCTTCCCCATGGCAGAACCTTCCTCCACCTTGACCTCAAAGCTATCTTGCTTTTCAGCCTCCAATAACCTCAGTACACTGGATTTTTGAATAGGCTTGGCACAAGAAAAACTGAGCACGTACTCACCAGAAGCACTTTCGGGAAGGATAAGATTCCCAGCCACGAGACAATTAGAAGGGAGAGATGATCTCAAAAGACAAGTGGGACTAAAAGCTGTTGGATGAGCTAGGGAGGGGGGGGCTAAGACTGATCTAACAGGCAGCACAATGGAATTTTTCCTATTGTAGAGAGTGATGGGCTGCATAGCCAAGGGGAACATTTTCCTGCAGTACTGAAAAGCTTCCAACAGACTGAAAGTAAAGAAGCAATTTTTGTGTGTGTTTGTTTCTTGAGAGCGTAATTTGCAAGAGCAATTCCGATTGCTCATTTTATGTGCCTTACCTTGATATAGGTACAGAAGCTGGACTTCTCACAGGAGTCACATTCCTCTGAGTATTGTAGTAGTTTTCATAAACAATGGGAGCTATGAAAAGGTAACAACAGCAAAGTACAGACCTTTAACTTGTTACCTGCCAATAAAAACATTCAGCTGTCCTTCCCCCCCTTCTCAGTGGGAAGATGTTTCATTGGAACCTCAGTGTTCCAAAAAGAGGAGATTATGCTGCATGCCAGAGAATGAGAGGAGGATGTTACAAAATCAGTGTTTTTTGCATCCAGACTGATGCTGATGAGGACAACAGAGAGATGAGGAATAGAAGCAAGGCAGTGCTACTTCAGGAGGTTGAACTGAGCTCTTACCTGGTGCTGAACTTCCAGTTTTGCGTAAATTGACAAAAAACTCAATATCCTTCTCAATGCTGCACATTTCTAAGCTTTTGCGGATTTCCTCGTATTTCTGGAGAAAGAAAATGAAAAGCATTCCTATACGTCAGGTCAGAAACCAAAAGGTCTTTATTCGGTCAGTTGTCTCACATGGGGTGAGACATGATCTTGTGTAATGTTTGGCAAGGTCACCTCCCTCTGCCTTTCATTTGTCTCATGGTTTTCCACCACAATTTTCTTTAACCAGGGAGAAGTGAGTGTTTTTGTGTGGTGTTGGTGGCAGAGAGCTGAGGACACATTTTCATTCGTGTTCTGCTTACTCCCCTTTTTTCCAACTGCAAATAGGAGAAAAGCTCTCACTCAGGAGATCATTCCTGTTACTACAGCCAGACAAAAAGATGGGAAAAGAGAACCCAGGTGGGCAGCTGAGATTCAAAAGGAGAGTTCTCTGATCCAAAACAGAATGACTCACCTCATCATTCTGGACACAGCTCTGGGAAAGCTGGTTGACGTGCAGCCAGAGGGCACTGCGGAAGTAGCTGATGCGCTCACACTCCTGAGTCTCAAAGAACTGCAATGACAAGGACAAGTTGGTGGCTCCCATGCCAGTACAGCCACGAATGCAACTGAGGAGACTTATTGTTCACACGTCCTGAGGTGGTTCAACTTCACCTCTCGATCACATTTTGTTCCAGAAAGCTTTCTCTGACTAGCAGTAAAGAAAGGGGCTGAGCAAGGGCACCCGCTATGACCCCACAGTCCACAATCCAGTAACATCTAAGAACCTCTTCTACCCCAAATGACATGAAAAAGATGACTGTGTCAGCAAGGAACAGGTGGGGTTGATCTCCTGCAGGGCCAGAGCACATCTAGCTTTAGATGTTCATTGCAGACAGGTTGGACTAGATAGCCTTTTAAACGTCCCTTCCAACTCAGATGATTCTATGAATCCACAAGTATTCCAGCTTGCCCAGAGGGCAAACCATTTCTCTGTGCAACCAGGTGTTTCCAAGCTGGGTGCTAAGCTCAGGAATGTCTCAGTGCTCTGTTGTGCTGGTGTGGAAGGGACAACTCTGCACCCTGTGGTCTGTAGTCCCAGCTGTCCTCTTACCCCCCTCCCAGATATGCAGAGAAATTTTAAAAAGCCAAGGATGTATGGAAACAGAGGCATGGATGCTCCATGCTAAATGCAAAATGAGATGTTACGAGGTGTTCGTGTGGTTGTAGCCTCGAGTCAAGAGTGTTCAGACTTCAACTGTTTGAACCAGATGATGGCAGCACCAAACGTGCAAGGAGGCAACAGGCAAAAACATCACTATGAAGTGCCTCTACTCTGTAGGTTTTAAAAGGTGGTGTAAGAAAAAGAAAATAACGTAGTGGAAACCTTGAAGTGGTGGGATCTTGAATCCAGAAGCCAAGCAGGAGAAACGTGCAGGGTTAGCTGCAATACATCCCAGTGTACATGAAGGGAATGCAGAGACACTTTATCCCTAAATCCTGCAGCAAGGGGATGGACATCCATGGGACCACAGTACACTGCGAAAGGATTTTGTGGCATTTACCTCGCAAGCCTTGATGTGCTCTTTCTGCCATTCCTCCCGGATCTTCTCAAGTGAAGTAATGCTCTGCTGGTAACTCCTGTCTATGAGGGAAACCAAATTGTCAATTGGTTAATACTAATTAAAGTTAAATATTTTTTGCTGGGTGGTACCTTCTCCAGCTAAGGCTAGAGGGGCCTGGAGAGAACCCAGAAATAGTGGGTTCTCTACAGTGAGCAATTCACTGGGGTGCAAAGCCCCACAGCAAGACTGAGTTCATGTCTGGGGAGAATATATGGAGTGTGGTGGGGCCACGTGAGCTTCTCCAAAACAGGTGTTGCCTCCTGGATCTCTGCACAAGTTTCTGAGGATCTATGGCTTAGCTTCCTCCTCCCTCCTCCCAGCCCACAAGATGCCCCTCTCCCCTCCAAACCACTATGCTATGTCTCCATGCTCACCTGAATCTTCCAGAGCTGATTTTGTCTGAGCCAGCTTCAGGAAGAGCTGCCAAAGGTGGGAGAGAGAAGAAAGGTATAGAAGAGCCCTGGTGGATCACTCACAGCAGAGTAGCCCCAGCAGGGAAGGTCTGCAGCCCACTCATGCCACCCTAACCCCGGAACTGAGAGAAGGACTTGGGGTAGGACACCTGCGAGAAGAGACACTCCTTTCCTATGTTGCACAGCCACCCACTCTCCTTACCTTCTCCTGCTGCTTCTGTGTAACCAAGTTCGCATTGCGGTGCACAGCCTGCTCTGCTTCATCCTTATCCCTGCAGCGCTGCTCATAGAGCCGCTTGGCCTAGGAGAGACACCAAATGGAACAGGAACGTGCCAGCGAGCGAATGAGATGCAAATACGGCTGCATGCATGTGTATTTTAGCAGCATTAACCCATATGGCAAGAGACAGCAGCACGCTCGCATTACCTCCATGGTCTTCTTGTACTGCAAATTCCTGTTCTTGTGAATCGCCTCCATTATGAGCTCTATCTGTGAAGACAGCAGAGCCAGAGTCAGCATGGCTTAGGAAAGGAAAAGTCATGGACCATATGATGGGATCAGAGAATGATGGCTGTAAGGACCTTCCTCTGCCTGGAATTAGGTACTCCAGTATCTTAGAATCATAGAAGGGCTTGGGTTGGAAGGAATTTAAAGATCATCCAGCTCCAATCCAGCTGCCATGGGCAAGGACAACTACTTTTCAAAGTTCACAAAACCCATCCAGGGCATTCATCCTTCTATACTCCTATCTAAGCTTCCACTGTGTATGCGGAGAAGCTGTACAAATGAATACTAGCAACGTGTAGTACTGTATCACCTCCACAGAGTCAGATAGAACTGGCAAGCTCACTCATCTCTGCTAAGTCCTGATCAGCCTCTGGTTCTGACAGCTTTTCCTCATTTTCAAGGGACACTCAAGCCATAAGAAGTTAAAGAGATTGCAGATTTTACCAGACACTGTGTAGATCATACAACACTATCTATACATCTTAAAAAATTCCTAATTGAGGCTGGCATTAATGGAGGAATGCTTTCTATCTCTGTCCCTCAAACAACCCCGAAGGAAGCTGTGGGAAGAAGGAAGTCAGAAGTTGCTGCACAGTTACAGCATAGTTACAACATGTAGGAAGGAGGTCAGAACTTTTTCACCCTCTTGGGCACAAGGATACAAAGGGATCTGTGGGACACCAGGTGAGACAGTGGCCTGCAGTGAAAGTGCCATTACAGTGCCTGACCTTTTTTCGATGAAGCTTTTGCTTTTCCCTGAATTCCTCCATTTTCTTTGCTTCCTCCCGTAGAGTTTGTGCCAGCTGGATGTGACCTTGCCCCACATTATCTATCTCTGCGAAGGAAAAAACAAAACAAAACAAAACAAACAAACAAAAAAAAGGACATTTGTGTTTGTGTGTGCATGTACGTATCCCTAAAAATACTGTGCTTTTCAGGCCAAACTTCTTGGTGAGATCAAACTGACTCAATGACCCACAGTCCCATCTCATCCATTTCCTTGCAGCTGCCGCAGCACTTTCAAAGCAGCTTCCAAGCAGGGTCTGCCTATGCAGGGAGTGTTTCACAGTCATGCTGTGGCTTGCATTTCATTTAGGAAAACTCATACTAAGAAAAGTGATTAAAATGAGCACAGTTGCTTTCCCTCCTCATCCGGATTAATTCAGGCATGTTTCAGCACATCACACCCTACAGCATCAGTCTGAAGAAAGGCTAGCAGAGAAGCACCTTGGAGCACAGAAGAGCTATTGCTAAGTAAATCTCTGGCTCATGCTCTCTCTCTCAGCAGGAGAGCAACCATACCATGAAACATCCACCCAGCAAGCAAAGCAGATCATTTGCAGATAAGACAGGCTGTAGCTCATGGTTCAACACCTAAAGCTGTTCCAGACTCACAGCTATTAATGTCTCAGATGCTGGAGGACTGATTTGTTAAGGAAATCAGCTCAGGAACATGGTAGCTGACAAATGTGGCCAGGACAGATGGTGGTGGATTTGCAGCTGCCAGATTTTGGCCCAGGATAGCAGAACTCCAGACCTCAGAGTGCTGACTGCATCCTCCCCAGCATGCTGCAACGCATGGTGAGGAGTGGACACTAAGATGGACAAAGCATAACCATTTTGATCCTTTGATTACTGAACATTTGTGTGAATAGGGCAAGGTGAGCCAGCCCCCCAAAAAACTCAGCTGAACTCTCCATGGATGGCTCCTGGTGCCACACGACTTGAAAGCTGCTGCTAGCTCCAAAAACCCAAGTTATCCCAAAAGGGGATCACCGTGGTTTTACTCTGACACCCGTCCCTTGGAACACTCTGTTCCAAACTCCATGCTCTAGGCTGAGCTGGAGCAAAAGGACAACCTACACCTGATCCCATATCATAAGTTTTGGAGGTTTCTCTGCTTCTTCCTAAGCAGTAGCCCAAAGGCTTCAGCACTGCCAGGTGTCCCAACACATGAAAAAGAGAATTACTTACGTTGTTTGAAAGCATCCAGGGATCTCTTCAGGGTACTGAAAAAACACAGGCAGAGCATTAGAAGAGATCACTACCAGATGCAAGTGAAGGATTCAGTGGTGACATCAGAGCGCTTCTGAACTGGAGAGCAAGTCCCACACTCAAGAGGAGAGAGCTCAAAACAGGTTTATTTACTCTCCTTACACTTTTTATTTATCAGTGAGTATAACACAGTTCACTTGATTTGACCTTACACCTTTGTCCTGAGCACTGGATGCTACTAAATCCTGGGTTTCAAAACAAATGCTATTAGCAAACTCCAAATCGTATCACTCAGAACACATGAATATTTTCTACACGTTGCATGAGGTGAGTGCTTGGAAATGTGGGGAACTTTTCTACCTGTTAAGACAAAATCATGAAGATTTCAGAAAAAAAAAAAAAAAAAAAAGGCGTGTCAGCCCAATTTAAAACTCTAGGCATGTGGTCAAGGAAGATCAAACCAAAATATCGAGCAGAAGATGCCAAGGGACACTCATTGAGCCAACCACAGTAGCCACAATATCTACGCAGGGTGACAAAGCACTAGGTTTGAACGTTCACGTGGCTTGACTTGAGGAAGTACGTGGACTTCCTTCTGGCCACAGAAAGGGCAAGGAGCAAACCCGAGGCCTCATGATCCTTGGACAGTCACCAGCCTACTTCTCCACTGAGTGCCCACGATGCTTTGATGGGCCTACAGCTAGTGGGAAGTTGGTGAACTCCAACTTGGTTGCTGGAAAAGGCAAAGGCCAAGTCAGTATTCATTCACAAGACTGATTTCTGAGTATCTGGTAATGTCCCAGTGACATCCCAATATTTTGGAATTTTCTTCCTCTCTGCCTCCTTCCTTCTTCCTCTTCCTCATTCATTTTTCCAGCTACAGACACCTGTAGAAGCAAAAGGCACTGGACTCTGAACTTACTTCAGCTCTGTCTGCCCGCAGGGCTTCTTCTTCGACAAGTTAATGAGCTCTTTGCCATATTTTTCTTCTATAACCGCCCTGTTGAGGAAAGTGAGAAATGAGAGGAAAATCTCATTTCAGAAACCAAAACTTGCTTACAAGAGCAGGAGTTTCATAAGGACATCCCTGAGCACAGATAATGGAACAGCGAGTGTACAGAATATCCCAGGCTGTCACATCAGAGTGACAGCAGAGACACCTGCCTTCCAGACCACCACAAATCATCCTGGAGCTTGCAGTTTGGTTTGTCTGCACCCAGAGACCTGCCAGCTGCCCTCCCTGTCTCCCTACAGCTGATAGGCACAACCACCATCTCCCAAGGGATGGAGAACTAAGCAGCCCATGCAGCTGCTAGATTAATGCAGCCAGGTAAGCCATCAAAGTATTTTTTATCTCTGCTTTTCAATGGGAACAAGATTTGCACAATCACCTTCTTGACATTTTGCTCATTGGTGCCTTTCAGTCCATCCATTTGAAGTCTTTATTGCCTGACTTCAGCCAAATGTGACAGAATGAGGCAGACACTTGCCTGAAGTTCAGCTGGGATGTTTCAGCTGTTCAAAACTTGTGCAGCACTTTCTAAAGCCAATAGGTATGCTCTCCTGCCTGCCTCTGGTCCTTAAAGACAACATCTGAAGAGGCCAGACCTTGTGGTGGTAATGTATAAACATCTCTGGGAAGTGGCATTGCCCTCAGCTCTTGGAAAAGAGAGGGAAAACCAAGAAAACCCATGTGCTGCCATTTAAGAATTTGCTTTGAGTTCTGTACAGATATTCAAGGCTAGACCTATTCAGTAAAATATAGATATCTTCATCTGGGCAAGATGACCTTACTGTCTGTGGTCAGTGGAGAGAAACAAGTACTGCTGATTTGCAATAGAAGGTCTCCTGGAGGATGGGTTGGGATAGGACAGAATTGGATGGAACAGAATAGAGTGGAGTGAAGTAGAATAGAAGGGAGCTGAAAGACCCACAGAGATCAAGTTCAACGGCCTGATAGCTTCAAGGCCAACCAAATGAGATAGGTAGGCTAAATATCAGGACTGTTTTAGAAAAATCCTGAATTACTGTAATTTCAGTATTGACAGCTTGGAGAAAGCAAATGTGAATACAAGACTAGGGACAAAACAGCCTGGGACAAACGTGATGGGGAGGCAGAGCAGGAGAACCTGCAGTTCAAAGTGTCTAATGAATCTCCATCTACAGAAATCAATGACATAGACATGTGCATTTGTATTACAGATACAGACATTTTAGGAAGCTGTTTATTTTATTCAACAATTCTCTGAGGGTGGGCAAACATAGGAACAGACTTCCTAGAGAGATGCCCTATACCTGTCAGTGTTCAAGAGGCATTTGAATAATGCTCTTAACAATATGCTCTTGGGCTTTGTGACCAATGCCATCACTGCCTCCCAATTGAGAAGACCCGGGTCAATAGACTTGATTCCACAGGACCAGCTGTGCAGGGAAAGAACAATGTTAAAAAAGCAAGTTCCTTATGAGTCAAAAATCAGAGATGCTTTAAGACAGTGGACAGTTAAACATGATGGAAACCAAAATGAGAATACAAGAAATAAAAGTAGTGTCACTGCCTTGTTTTCCAGATGCAACCAAACCCACTGACAGAGGCTGCTCTGTACCTTTCTTTCAGAAAGTCTTCAAACTCTTTGCAGTTCTTCCTGCCATCGTTCAAATGTTGAATGATGCTGTCGTAGCCAACTGTGCTTGTCAGATCTGTGCTCTGAAATCACAAGAGTGGGATTCACATGCCTGTTAGTGCAGCCCATGACCACTGGTACCTCCACCAGCACTGTACAACAACTGGCTCTGCTGGGAGCAAGCATGCCAGTGCCTCTTTATGTTTTGTCTATAAATTACATTAAATACTCTTTCTGGGGTGGGTAAGGGTACAGGATGAGGGAGCTTATAAACGTGAGGGAAATCAAATTTTACACAGGTAGATAGTGATAGAACAAGGAAGAATGGTTTTAAACTAAAGGAGGGGAGATTCAGGTTGGATATCAGGGGGAAGTTCTTTACCGAGGGAGTGGTGAGGTGCTGGAACAGCTGCCCTGAGAGGCTGTGGATGCCCCGTCCATCCCTGGAGGTGTTCAAGGCCAGGGTGGATGGGGCTCTGTGCAATCTGATACAATGCCTGATTTAGCAGCTGGCAGCCCAGCCTGTGGCAAAACTGGAACTGTATGATTCTTAAGGTCCCTGACAACCCAAGCCATTCTATGATTCTGTGATGAGAATGGTGATCCCAGTTTGACAGAAGCATGGAATGGCTGGGGTTGGAAGGGACCTTAAAGTCCATCCAGGTCCAACCCCCCTGCCATGGGGAGTACTGCCACCCACTAGTTCAAGCTGCCTGCGGCCCCATCCCACCTGGCCTTAAATTGGGAACACAGCACAGCTCAGTCCTACTACATTTCATTGATCCTTCCTCAGCATCATCGGCCCTGCAATGCACTCTGACCCCCCAAAAACTGCTGTAGCACTTTCCCTCCTTCCAGCTTGTGATTTCTGACCTCATTGTCCAGAGGAGAACCTGAGATACACCCCAGCAGGTTCAGACTCTTATAAAAATGCCGGAATCTATGTGGCTTTCAGGAGAAAAGGGGCGTGCATGAATCGCCCAGGTTTCGTCTGCATGTGGCCAGGTTTCATGGCCTCATGGCATCCTAGGAGCCTAACTATTAGCTCCAATTTCACAAAACAAAATGCACATCATCAGTGAGCTGCAGGCTTCCCCCACTACTCACAGTGTGCGGATGCATCCAGGCAGCCCTGCTGCAAAAACTTTCTCTGTGGCCTTGTGAAAAGCAACCGACGCCTGCTCACATCAGTTCAAAACACCACTGAGAGACCACTTCCCTAAGCACCAAGTCCTTTCCAGACACTGCCCTGTGACTTCTAAAATGTCACATAGGGCCGTGAGAGGTCCTGAGTCTGCCACCCATCACCACCAAACCCACGAGTCCCAGCCCCAGTGCCCCTATAGGCTTCCCATAGGCTTCTGAGGGATCAGCACTTTCTGTCAAATCACACGTGTTCTTTGACTGTGATGGTTATTAAAGCAGATAGATACGCATATTTGTGGCTGAGCGAAAGGTGCTACCTTCTGTAAAAGCTGTGTGAAAGATCACATGAAGGAACAGGGAAGCAGGCTGCAGAAAGGAAGCAATGGCAAGAGCAGATACGAAGCTGTGAGAAAGGAAGCAAAAGCCGCAAATAGTTATTATGAAGCTTAAAGAGGAATAATGGCAGGATGGAGAGATGCAGGAGGTGTTCCAGGCCTGTACGACAGCAAGCAGATAGCTGGTTGTGAAAATGCTGAGAGCAGAGAAATGGATTTTTCAGGAATTTGTACCCAGAGCAAGAACTGAAGAGGAACAGGGCTGATCTTTGTGGTAAACATAGGATTTCGTCACTGTGGACTTTCTTAAGCAGTCAGGGACTTAAAATCAGTGGCAAAAAGCAAGAGAGAAAGCAGAGCTGAGGTGGAGCGGGGCAGGAGGAAATCCCCATGAATCCTAGGCCAGTCTTGTTCCATACATGAGAGGGGGGGGAACAGAGGACCTTCTGAGATCTCCAAACACTTTCTGTTTCTCTACTAAGCACAGACCTCCCCCTGTAATGAGCTTATTTCTGAAAACACACGAGCAGTTCTCAATTTAGGTCACATCTTTGCTAATCAGATCTGCAAAAGAAGGAAGCGCACTTGCACTGAAATGGCTTTTCATGACAGTTGCAAAACTCAGGAACATCCTATCTTGGCCTCCTACCCCATTTCAAAGGAAATAGAACAGAAACAGAAGGGGCTGTGATGGGGCTGTGATGGAGCTGGGCTGGGCAGGGTTGTATGCAGCAGCCTTTGGGCAGACATCAGCATGGAAAGAACAGAGAGAACCATCGTGGCTGCCCCTAGGAGAGCAGTGAAAGAGGAAAGGGAATGCAGTGAGGACGAGGTTTAAAGCCAGGATAAACTAAAACAAAAAGAGCTCTGAAAAACCAGGGTAGCAGCAAGCATTCACCAAACAACCTTGAAAGTCCTCACCCTCACAGCCCGCTGAATCCTTCCAGTTTTTAGCAGAAATAAGGCACAAGGCTGTATGAAAGAAGAGGTTCCCCGTAAGAAGGGGAAGAACAGAAAAGGGTGTTGTGCTGTTGTCATCTAAGAGAATAAAAATCAGGCACAAATTACTGCACCAGCTGTGTTGTACCATAAACAGCATCTTCCCAGCAGCACGGCACCAGGCTTGCCATGCTGAAAATGCTGGTGAACAGGCAAATCACTGAGCACCTGCTTTTGGAAATAAGTTAACCCGAATGGCTTGAGCTTCTTGCACTTACCAGGGTTTTGCCACATTCTTAGTTTCCTACATTCTCATTTCTAAATAGGAGAGATATGGGTTTGAAAGCTGGACTATTCAGTGGAGAATTGGTTGGATGGTTGGATGGCCACAGCCAGAAAGTTGTGTTCAATAGACATACTTCTATGTCTTTTGGTGGTGGTGAAGGGTGTGGTGTCTCCCAGGGGTCTGTCTGGGTCTGGTGCTCTTCATCATCTTTATCAGTGGCACAGATGATGGGATGGAGTGCACTCTCGACAGTTTAGCAATTTTAGACTAAATTAGTCTAAATCAACAAATTTAGACACCAAGAAGAAGGAAGAGATGTCTCCAGGACAGGCTGGAGGAGTGGACCCACATGAACCTCATGAGATTCAGCAAGGCCAAATGCAGGGTGTTGGGTTGGGACAATCCCAGATGTATCTACAGACTCGGAGGAGAACTCACTGAGAGCAGCCCTGCAAAGAAGGACTTGGGAGTCCTGGTGGACAAAAAGCAGGACACGAGTTTACAGCCTGGAAGGCCGATAATGTCCTGGGCTTCATCAACAGAGAGGTGACAGAGGGCAGGAAGGGGGTTACCCAATCTGCTCTGCCCTAGTACAGCCCCGTCTGGAGTGCTGCATCCAGGCCTGGGGCACCCAGTGCAAGTGAAATGTGGAGCTGTTGGAGTGGGTCCATGAAAGGGCCACTAAGATGATCAGAGGGCTGGAGCACTTCTCTTTTGAGAAAAGGTTGAGGGAGCTCGGTTCATTCAGCTTGGAGAAGAGAAGGCTCCAGGGAGACCTCACTGCAGTCATCCAGTACTTGAAAGCGAGCTTCTAAACAGGAGAGTGATTTTTTTACATGAACAGACAGCGATAGGACAAAGGGGAACAGTTTTAAGCTAGAAGAGGGCAGATATAGATTGGATATTGAAAGGAAATTAATTGCTCAAAGGGTGGTGAGGTGCTGGCACCACTACCCAGAGCTGTGAGCGCCCCATCCCTGAAGGTGCCCAAGGCCATGGATGGGTCCTGGGCAGCCTGAGCTGGTGGGGCAGCCAGCCTACAGCAGGGGTTGGAACTGGGTGGCTCTAAGATCCCTTCCAACCCAACCATTCTGTGATTCTGTGCCTGGATTAAATGCACTGGGAGGAATGCACCCCATGGGTGTGATGGGTAGGTTTCTGCCTAGGTACACCAAACCAGAGTCCAGTGCTGGGTCTGCAAAGTACAAGGTCCCCAAAGCCCTTCTCCCACAGTATTAACAGCAGATGTGCTATTTAGAGGACAGCCCATGGAAACTGTGAACAGATGATTTCAAGGTGACAAAGCAGCAGCTGATGCTTCCCAGATCCACAGGGCTTCTGAGGAGTGGAAATTCCCATTCCTGCCTTTTTAGGTTTGTATTATACCTCCGAGGCTCTCAAGGAGGAGTTCACAGGGCCAGGAGCAATGCCAGCAAGGAGAAATAACACAAGGCTTCACACAGTGAGAAATGTGAGATTCATATAGCAGCACAGGTGGAAAAGTGCCACTTTTCTTCTAAAAAGCGTGATGTTTCGAACCGCTGTGAAATTACATATTAATTATAATTAAACTAATTATAATTCAATATTAATATTGCTCACGTATTTTCAGCTTCTTCACATTAATCCCCAGATTCCGGACACAAAACGTATGCGAACAAAGGTGTGATAAAAAGAGCTGCTCATGGACCGCTGCTTGAAATACTCAACCACATCTGCTCTGAGAAGCACTGCAGAAGCTGGATGTTTATTTTTGCTTTTAGAAACACCAAGCGATACGCAGCTGTGCCCCGCTCACTATCAGTGATCTCGAAGTTGCTCACGGTCCTGCAGAGCTTGCTGAGACCAAGAAGAACCTTTGGGAGGATTTCTGCAGGGAGCAGAAGTTAATCGAGCCTTAACTCAGAGAGAGGCTCTCTCATGCAAGGTGCAAAAGAAATGAGCTTGGGCCCACGGGCAGCAACATCACACTGCAACATGCAGTAACACCTGCGTGGGAACAGCACTGAGCACACAACCGAGTTGCTGAGCTGGAGGAAGAAAAAGCACTCTGCATCACCCCAAAGTGCATTTTTCCCCCCATGGCCTAGCAGCCCACATGGATACATACCTAAAGGCAAAGTTTGGCCAAATTTCCCTTTTTCCCCGTGTCGTTTTACGAGAACCAAGTGTTCTTGTGATACCCAACGCTTGCTGCTGAGCCGCCCAAAAGCGGCTGCTGTAAAAGGGTTAGGAAGAACTGGGTGCTTCTCATGGAAAGCATCAGAATGAAAGAAGGGAGTTTGTACAGTGAAAGAAGAACAGTAGGCCACAAAAAAAATAAAATAAAAAAATTTTAAAAAAGGATGAAAACAATGCTGTGCTTGCTCAACTCTCAGAGATCACTGCAGACAGGGCAAGAGCATTTCTGGAATGTTTTTACCTTTGTAGGAGGCTGCAGCAAGCACGGGCAGGACGAGGCACGGTGCAAGCAGGGGCATTTGGGGCAGCATGCAGCTTCAGCAGCTCCTGGGGTGCCAAGCCCTTGAAGGGAATTTAGCACCTTTACTTAGACCTAACGGGGTGAGCAGAAAAACAAGGGAACAGAAGAAAAGGTTCAAGAGTAAATGGGGCTACTTTTTTTGTTGTTGTTTGTTTTTGTTTTGTGACCATTTTCCATTTTGGGGGTGGGGCGGGGGGGGGTTGTGACCCCAGAAACAAAATTATAGCCTAAATCGTGTAGCTGACCACGTGTAGCATTTGTTCTCACGACACGGTGATACACAGCTGGAGTACTGAACCCTCTCCATCTGCAGCACCTCTATCCTGCACTGCATCCTGGGGTAGCCACAGCCCTCCCCAAACCCACTCTTTCCCACTCAGCTGTCCTGAGCCCTTCTCCTTCCTCTTCCCTTTTTGCCTCAAGCATTGGAGAAAAATTGCAGGAGGAAGTTTGCATTCTCTCTTTGCATTACAGCAAACGGAACCTTCAGCAGCAGCCCTGCACCTGGCCAAATTTGGGCTTTTCTGTCGGGTTCTCACCCCTTCCTTCTTCCTTGCAGGCAATGCAGATATTGCTGTGGTGCTTGTAGGCTGTTTGGACGATACCTCATTTTTTCAAACACAAAGCATTTCAGCATGGCATGGCGATGATTTCCCCTGACACAGAGCATCCAGCGGCATCAGACAGGCACCGGGGCAGCATTTCCACTACAACCACCCTGGCTGTCCTCCCTTGCTGCACATGTGCAAAACAAAAGGGGCACCCTGGAAATTTCTTGGCAATGAGTGGTTGAGAAGCAGCTACCAGATGCAAAGCTAGCTTTAATTTCCCAGGCAGTTTGATATGCATACTGACCACCGTGCATTAGCTACTTCACTCGTGGTGTTGCCTAAAAGCACCATGCATGCTTCCTCAGCACCCAGACACCTACCCTAATCTCAGCACGTAGGAGCTGCTCCCTGGGCATCACCCTCCTCTGCCGTTCTGATAGGCACAGTACCAAGAGCTCAGACTTTGGCACCAGTTTCCTAATTTCTCGTACCCCATTGAAAGCTGGGACACCAAGGGGAACCAAACAGCCACAATACTCGGCAGCAGATAAGCACCTGTTTGGCACTGCTGCGTGCCCAAAAGCATAGTTCAGTCTCAAAAGAATAGCAGCTTCCCCCGAGCTATGACTTTTCCTCTGCAGCTCATAGCAGTGAGCCAAAAGATCAGCTCCCAAACAAGAAGCAACTCACCAAAGGACACTTTTTGACAGCAGTGTTCTCCAATATGCTCACAAGCAGCCAGTTTTTAATATCAAATCTTTGGTCCAGCACCAACTTCCTCCAGCCCTGCAGAATCAGCTCACGGGTTGTTAATTCAGCTGCACGGGGCAGGTTGCAAAGCCACGGCACTGAGTGGCTATCTGGTGCAAGTGGATAAGCAGCACCAGCCAGAGGATGCCCACAACCCCTCAGCCACGCAGCGGGCTTTGGGTCTGCTGCCATCAATAGCTCAGCTTCCTCCAGAGGCTTGAGCCGGTGCGAGGACAGGATGAGCCCCTCAGGGCACCAAGCGTCCTGCTGAGAGCCCTGGGTGGCTCTCCTGTTTCCCCAGACCCCAACTCACCCAGAAGTGGTCCCGGAACCAAACCTCCCTCATGCTGCTCCTGCTGCCAGCACCGCTGCTGCTCCCAGCACTGCCCCACCCCGCGCCCTCCCACCCCGCTGCGTCCGCAGGCACAGGAAAGCCTGATTCAGAACCCACAGCGGTAACGTGCTGCCTCTGCTCTGACAAAGGGACAACTGAGATAGCCCCGTGAGGTTTAAAAAAAAAGAGAGAAAAAAAAATAAAATGCATTTTCCACTCACTTAAATCTGCTGACTTGTGACCCAAGGGCCCTGTTGTGCGCATGCAGCGAAGCTGAGATTTATAGCAAAGCTTTTTTTTCAGTGCCCATGTCTCCAGTTTCTGCCCCAGTAGCAATGTCACATCTGTTTCAGATGTGCAAGGTCCACATTTCAGGTCGAGGCTTTGAAGGTTTTAGCAATCTGACAACGTATCAGCTGTGGTGCAATCTGGTTTCTTGCAAGCACACCAAAATCTGCGTCCTAGAACAAATTTTCTCTTTCCTCTCACATTCACGCTTTCCAACGGATTTGATAGCACTGGAAGAGCGCACTTTGAGACAGGCAGGTACACTCAAGTGAGGCTGAGACAGAAAGACCGCAGGACAGAGCAGCAATGGTCACAGCACTGAGGGCAGCAGACGATTGTCACCATCAGCGCGGCAGCAGCCACCCATCACGGCTACGGCACTGCTGGGCACTGCCTGCACGTGGGATCAGCGACACCGCAGTGCTGACAGCAATGCGTCGCTGGAAAACGCGGAATGAATGCTCCCACCAGAAGAGGGCCCAAAGCCCGCGGTCCCTGCCAGGAATCTCCATCGCAACCCACGCAGTTTTTTTTTGCCTCGCAGCACCACCCTGCGGCCCACTGCTCTGCTTGGCACTTCCCAATAGATGCCTCCGCTCATTGCCAGAGTCGGAAGGAAGCTTCTCCCCATCCCAGCCACACACTGCAACGCTGGGATCTCACACCTCACGTCTCCAGGAAAACAGGAATGGAATAGATGTCCTGCATTATAACCTCCCCCATATGATGACTGAAAAGCTTATTTTGGCAGAACTGGACAGAACCAGAAGACCACATTTACATCTCTAAATGTGCAGTTGCATCCTCAGAACAAGGAAAATAATTCTGAAAGAACGCATCTGAAAGCCAGCCACCAGGAGCATGACTTTGCAGTTCTAAGACATACTGTACTCTAGCGTAGTGTTAGACTGCTAGAGAACAACACTACAAGGTAGCCACCACACATGCCAGGAGAGTGTGGACAGCTTCACAGCTGTATGCCCGCTTCTGAAAGTTACTTGGTGAAAAAGAGAAAAGCTGCACAAGCAAACCACAGTTGTCACAATGGAAACTGCAGTCAGCCACATAATCCTACGGGTAGCTCTCATATAGGGAGTTTCATCCACTCAACAATTAGATGTCCCCTGATTTTTCAGGATTCCTCGAGCAAGAGTGCATCCAGAAAAATTTAACTTTCCTCTAGTGCACTGTAGCCAACCAGAAAAGCAGTAACTGAGAACAGCATATCCAAACTTTTATACATGGAAACTTTTATTTCAGTGAGATCTGTACATTCAAGTCGCACATACGCTTAAGTCTTTGATGGAGCCAAAGCACATAACAACAAAACAGCCTGGTCTGTTTGAACAGATGATGAGTTTATGCCTCGAAAGTAGACAGGAAATTTGTGACTATCTCCTTCAGCTTAGCTTCCGTCTGGTCAGAGATCTTCCCTTCAGTCCTGTCAAAAAAAGAGTTTAATTAAACTTCTGACACGGGAATAAATGTGCTGTCAATTGCTTAGGAGAAAAAAAAAAAAAAAAAAAAAAGACTACCACTACCCCTTCTCCAAAAGAGTTTGCTCTGTTTAAGGACTAAATTTTGTCAACAAATACTCTCAAAGCACTGAGCGAGGTAGTACAGCTATCTTCTGGATAGCTATGCCCCAGAGCTGATGCACTTGATCCAACTTAGGATAAGGCAAGCTAGAGCCAGCTCACAGAGCAGGACAGTGTTAATACTGAAATCTGCAGTCAGCTCAGTAACAAGGCACTAGGCAGCACTTAATCTACAGCACTAAAGCTACCAAAACGAGAACTGACTGCACAAAGCGATTTCAGTATCAGCTTACAGGACAGGCACAGAAGTAGGTTCGCTTTAAGCACCAGCAGGGTTTCTAAACTTAACTGTGAAATGCTCAGCTCTGGATAACAGCACAAGGACAGAAGAGAAGCTGATTTAAACTCCAGTCAGAGGCAACACAGAAGGCCTGATGCTCTAGGATACATGAACTTAAAGGTTCAGTGATTGCTATCTGTGCTCCTGCTCAGTACTCTTGCGATGAAGATAAAGAGAAATCGTACCTGATGGTGGAGAGGAGGGCCTGGTGCTGGCTCAGTACATGAGCCAGGAAAGCACTCTCAAACTTAGTGATTTTGCTGGGCTCCAGCTTGTCCAAGTGACCTCTTACACCAGCATAGATGACCGCAACCTGTTCCTCAATAGCCATGGGAACTACATGGAAGAAAACATTCACATCGTCAGCAATTTTTCTACCATAATACATTAGTGTTGTAGAGAGAATTTCTCTGTAGAAAGCAGAGCAGCTTTCTCTGAAATCACCTGCATGCAGGCAACACAATTCAAACTTTCATTTATGATGTCCAAAGAACATCTTACTGCTGCCACAGAGACCAACTGAGAATGGGAAATGCAGACATGTCACATCCTGGACACTGACCGTACTGTCCTTGTTTCAGGAGCTCTGTCAGACGCACGCCACGATTCAGCAGCTGTTGTGTGGCAGCATCCAAATCAGACCCAAACTGAGCAAAGGCAGCCACTTCACGGTACTGAGCCAGCTCCAGCTTCATGGTACCAGCCACCTACAAGACACAGGTCACAATGAGTTCCACCCACTGAACCTAGTAGTCAGTAGATTATCTTCAGAAGACTGTCACAAGTAAGCTGGACAGACAACTATCTGAAAATCCCATACTGTTTGTCCTTTTAGCATTTTATGCCTCCCTGGAAGATCCGTAACTGGATTTTGTACCTTTCACATACAGAACTGTAGGAGTTGGAAGGAACCTCTAGAGATCACCAAGTCCAACTCCCCTCCTAAAGGAGGTTCCCTGCAGCAGGTCACACAGGAAGGCCACCAGCTGGGTCTTGAATACCTCCAGAGAAGCAGACTCCACCAGCACTCTGGGCAGCCTGTGACAGTGCTCTGTCACTCTGACAGTGCAGACGTTCTTCCTTGCACTACTATGGAACTTCCTAAGTTTCAGTTTCTGTTGCTGCTCACCACCAAAGAGTCCACACCCACTGACTTGACTCCCACACACTAGATATCTGCAAACATCAGTAAGACTCAGCTTTCTCTTCTCCAGGTTGAACAGCTGAACACATCCTTCAGCCTTTCCTCGCACAGGAGATGCTTCAGGCCCTTAATCATCTTTGTCACCCTCTCCTGGACTCATTCTAAGAGACCCCTACTTTTTTTTTTTTTTTTTTTAATCTGGGGAGCCCAGAACTGAACTCAGTATTCCAGATGTGGCCTTTCTAACTTGCACCGGGATGAAAAAGTGGGATTAAGAGTATTTTCTGTACCTAGCTAGCTCAGCACCCATTTCAGCACAATGAAACTTATCAAACAGCTCCATGCAGATAGTTTTCCCCTCACTCTCCATCTCCTGCTTCCTGTCTGCAAGCAATGGAAATATCAAGGAGATCCCATAAGTTTGTCCTTGCTTCATAATGTCAAGGAACCCTAAGCTTAATTCCCTTTGTATTTGTAACTCTTTATGAAAGAATGAAATGGCTTGCACATCCTCCTGGATACTCATCTCTGACACAGTAAGAAGCAGCAGTTTCATGTTTACCTGTTTCATTGCCCTGGTTTGAGCAGCAGAACCTACACGGGAAACAGACAGACCAACGTTGATGGCTGGACGGATACCTTTGTAGAACAGCTCAGTTTCCAAGAAGATCTGCAGGAGAAAATTGTCTTACAAGCTTGTTCAGAAGCCTACAAGCACCCCTTAGAGTGAACTACACAGAAGTACTGGTATACAAAGAGTAAGTCCTACCTGTCCATCAGTGATGGAGATGACATTGGTTGGAATGTAAGCGGACACATCACCAGCCTGAGTTTCAATGACAGGCAAAGCAGTCAGAGAGCCACCTCCAAAGGAATCGTTCATTTTGGCTGCCCTCTCCAGCAGACGAGAGTGCAGGTAGAACACATCACCTGGGTAGGCTTCACGGCCAGGTGGACGCCGCAGCAGCAGAGACATCTGACGGTAGGCAACAGCCTGCACAGGAATACAAAGAAATCTCTCAGATCTCAGCAGCTAACTTAGGATTTTGAATTCCCAAGCCTGAGGAGTTCACAGTGCTCTAAGCACCAATGCTGGACTATGAAGTCTGTAAACTATGATTCCGAACCTGTTTGGACAAGTCATCATAGATGATCAACGCATGTTTTCCATTGTCTCTGAAGTATTCCCCCATGGAGCAGCCTGAGTAAGGAGCCAGATACTGAAGGGGTGCAGCATCAGATGCTGTTGCTGACACCACAATTGTGTACTTCATGGCATCTGAAGAGAATGTGAGAGAGAGCACCGTAAGTCCATTACATTATCACGCCAATAACCAACAAACACAATATGCAAAATACTAGATTGCTGAAGCAAAGCCAGACATCACCACGCTCTTGCATGGAAGAACACTATACCAACATATCAGCCTGACTAACTCAAGAAGTTTAAAGAGTAAGTTTAGGGCAGCTATTGTCTAGCACTTGCAGACATCTTTCTCGTTTGAAGTGAGGTTTAAACTTGAACTAGGACACGCTTAAGCACTAGAAGTCATTCCGAGCCCAGTGTGTCTGATTTTTTTACCTTTTGAAAGGAGGTACTACAATGTTCCACAGTCCAAGTTGTTACTGAAATATTATTTTTTTTTCTACCATGATTCTGCTTGACCAGCAGGCCAGAGGTAAAGCACTTAATTTCTTCTGAGCTACATGTGCAGTCAAGTGTATACATGTTACATATGCAGCCACTTTTGTCAGACATGTTACTGTTTCTGAAAGGAAGTTATCAAGTAATCTGTGTGTCTGGGCAGTAAAGGCTCCTCACTAAACTGCCATTCACACCAATTTAAGTTCATCAATACTTGTGCGACACAGCTTGTAGATCAGGCCTGCCTAACTCTGAAATTCCTAAACTCTGATGGGAAAAAAAAAAAAGAGAAAATAAAAACAAAAAACAATGGGTAACCTCTTCAGAAGCAATTCAACAGTTTGGAGGTTTCTAATGCACTGTGATGAAAACAAGGTCACCTACTCCCTCCCCCAGCAACTGGAAAGACTCCCTGCCCACAAAAGCAAGTAGTTCTCCCTGATCTAGTAAGAAAAGAATTCTGTCTGTGTTTTCAATTGGAAGAGTTCATAGGAGTATTCAATGTTAAATAATAAGATGTTACTTTTAGCCAAGCTCAAGTATCAGAAAAAACCTGTTACCTGCATCAGTGAGCCTCTTCACCAGCTGAGCAACAGTAGATCTCTTCTGACCGATGGCAACATAGATACAGTACAGCTTCTTTTTCTCATCTGTTCCATCATTAAATCGTTTTTGGTTGATTATTGTGTCAATGGCAATAGAAGTTTTCCTGTATAATGCAGGGTTAGGTTAAAGTAAGCTGCCCATTTTTTTTCCCAGTCTCCACTCAGTTACATACAGAATGTTGTATAAAGGTGAACACATGTCTCTGTTTATGGAAACACTTTTAGTCTGAGCACTTAACTCACCCAGTCTGCCTGTCACCAATGATCAGCTCACGCTGGCCACGACCAATGGGCACCAAGCTGTCCACAGCCTTAATACCAGTCTGCATAGGCTCCCGCACAGAGATTCTGGGAATGATGCCAGGGGCCTTCAAGCCAACTCTTCTACGTGTCTTAGATGTAATAGGACCCTTAAAAGAGAAGGGGAAAAAAAAAAACAACAGTGCAGTTTCTATCACACAGAAACAAACTTAAGATTTAGCATTATCAGACTCAGTTATACTTACCTTCCCATCAATTGGATTGCCCAGGGCATCTACAACACGGCCCAGCAGCTCTTCCCCAACTGGAACATCCACAATGGCACCAGTCCTCTTCACAACATCCCCTTCCTTGATCAGTCTGTCGTTACCAAACACGACAACACCAACGTTGTCGGGCTCCAAGTTCAAGGACATTCCCTAGGACAACAATCATGGTATCATGAGAAGAACGATATCTACATCTATGCTGAACTCCTGACAGTTTAGTACTGATGCGGTTAACATGGATCACTGATGATCTCAATGTAATTTAGAACAATCACCAATGTTCTGCTTGCATCTGATGCATGAATATCTGCATTAACCTTGAATTTATGACATTTTTAGTTGCTCTTTCTGCACTCATCACTCCCGCTAAGTAAAACTGAAAGGATTATTGGGTTCAAATATATTTATCTTGTCTAGGAATTCAACAAGAAAAAAGAACTGGATTATCTACATAAGGCAATTTATAGCATTAAAAAAAAAAAAAAAGCACTGGAAGAAATACTGCAGAACTCCCAGCGAACAGTCAACTTTCTAACTTCAGTCTACCCTTAAGACTATAAGAATTCAGCATATGGCAGAGTGTACTGGATCACAGAGTTTGTTTCTCAACAATAATTGGAAAAGCCCGTCTGAAACTAATGAAAACAAAAGAGCTAATTTGACATTGGATTAATACTTTCTATAGGAAAAAAAATAAAGCTGAAGTGCTGGCCAAAAATCAGTTAACACTGCCAAAAAGCAAGCCATCACAAATCCAAAATGAGCACTTGCTTTTTGTAGCATTATTTCGACATATCAAACGTCCAAGTTACAATTAAGTCCATAAAATCTCCATATGGGTCATCCCCAAAACAGTATCAGATTCTTCTTACAAAAGCCATCCTTCTACTTCTACAGTAAATAAATTGCTTCAGAGAAAGCTAACCTTCAGCCCAGAAGAGAACTCAACCATTTCCTCTGCTTGGACATTTCTTAGGCCATACACACGGGCAATACCATCACCAATTGAGAGCACACGGCCAGTCTCCTCAAGTTCAGCAGAGGTGTCAGCTCCCAAAATACGTTCCTCAAGAATAGAAGATACCTCAGCAGTGCCTAAGAGATATTCCAAACCAGATGCAGTGAATTAATGCACAGTATGAACACAGTAAGCTTGTCTCAAACTCACAAGTTAACATACCCTTTATTAAATCTGTCATAAAACATGGAAAGCAATGCTTTTCCTTACATACGATGCATGAGGCAAGCAACAGCTTCTGTGTACACAGGTAGTAAAAGCAGCTTCAACTCATTACTGAACCAGTTTCAATCAAATCAATCAGTGATAGACATTTAGTTTAGTCATCAATTTGCTTCAGAATGCCTTACAGTCCCTGGACAGACACCAGACTTAGCTAAGAAAGAAGACATAACTAGCTCTACAGGCAGCGAAACGGATACATCAGAACACTGCCAACTCACTGGTAACCCCATAACCAAGTGTATTTTAAAGGCAGTTAATACATTTAAGAAGCAAGTTGTTCAATATAAGCTATTTAATGTATTATTAATGAGTAATCTCTATCTTCCCAATTTGGTAGCATGCCTGGAACAATATTTTATTTCCTCAGCTGGGATGCCCCAAGGAACACAGTGAAAATTATTTCTTCATAATATCCTTAGTCAGTCTAAGCAGTGTCAAAAATTGCAGGAAGGCCACAACCAAACACTGCTACGCAGTGCTGCAGCCTCATTGCAATGCTGTCAGCCACAAGAGACACAAGGACACAAGGTCAAATTCAAGCAAGCCTGAGAAAGTCATCCATTCCCTAATATTACTCTACCAAGCAGACAGGAAACCAGAATTTGAGGTGATTTGGCGTTTTTTCCTTTCCTTTCCTTTTTTTTTCTTTTTTTCCAGATAGTTCTGCAGAGCTTAAAGACTGTGGTGGATCTCTGTGGGGCATTTAAGTTGATATGTGATCATTCTTTTGGTTTGGGCATAACTCAAACGATTATTGAAGTGACATCTCCTGTATGTGACCCCTGTAAGTGATATTTTACTTTCCTACACAGTACCCTGACATCCTGGTGGATTTTATCAGCTGACACACACACCTCACACTCTGAAGTAGCTGGCTTTTAAACAATATTCTTGTAAATCACGCTTTTAAATAATGTTCTTATGAATCACACCCTTTTTCAGACTTACCTGTTTTCTGAAAACCCATTTTGGAGGCATGGATGTTCCTGGCAGCAACAAACGCTGCACCGAGGGTGTTCCTGGAAACCTGAAATAAGCCATCGTTTCAGAAAGGTTCCCTTGACCAATAAGCAATTGTTTCAGTAAGATTTCCTTGATTAATAAGCAATCGTTTCAGTAAGGTTTCCTTGATCAAAAAGGAATCATTTCAGTAAGGTTTCTTTGATCAAAAAGCAATTCTTTCAGTAAGGCTTCCTTGATCAATAAGCAATTCTTTCAGTAAGGTTTCCCTGACCACACAGAAGGGAGGTTATATTAATTTTTCCAACGAGGCCTAGATATCCACCCTGCCTCCATTTTGAGTCGCTTTGCTGCAACGCCAAAAAGCTGCAGTTACCGAACCCAACCCTTTCTTTTTTCCTGGGGGGAGAGGGGGGGAAATAAGGACTGCCAGCAAAGGAGCCTGCTATGAATTACCACCCGCATTTCTCCGTGCAGAGAGGATGCGCTGACAAGGTCAGCAGCACGAACACACGGGCTCACCTTCGCAGGGTGCGACGCCCTGCTCCCAGCTGAGGGCACAGTGCTGAACCACCCCCATCCCATCCCCACACACCCCCAGCAGCCCCTCAGCGGGAGCCCCGACCGCACAAGCCCGCGCTCCCCTCCACGTCCCCTCTCTCCCTCAATGTCACCGCGGCGCCAAGATGGCGGCAGCCCGCCGCCCTTCTCTCTTCCCGCCCGCGGCGCGGAGGAGCGGCGCTCACCAAGCCGGCCTGCCGAGGCAGGGAGCGGGCGAGGACGGCGGCCACGCGTGCGGACAGCATGGCAGATGCGGAGGAGAGCAGAGCGAGGCGGGCGGGAAGCAGCTGCCGGCCCACGGCGTGCGCCCTCTCACTCTCTCTCTCTCTCTATCCCCACAAAATGGCGGCGCCTCGCTCCGCCCCGTTGGGCCGTGATGGGAGGAGGAGCGGAACCGCTCCTTCAGCGGCCAATGGATGCCGTGCTTGGGGGGGGGAAGGTTGGTCCTTTGCCTCGTCATGAGGGGGGCTGTTGGGGACGAGGAGGGGGGTTGTGGTGGCCGGGTTGAGGGAGGAGATCCTCCCCCTCCGTTCTGCCCTCTGGAGGCGAGGTTTAAGATGCCGTGCCCGGCTCTGAGCTCCGTCGTTGCGAGAATGATAAGGAGCTGCTGGAGGGAGTGCAGAACGGGAAGGTGGCTGTGGGCACGGAGCCTCTCCTGGTTGGGAAAAGGGTGAGGTGGCTGGGACGCTTCGGCATGGAGAAGGCTGGAGAGGAGATTTTATCAGTGCTCACCCATATCTTCATGGGTGGGAGTCAGCGGGTGGGGGCCAGGCTCTTTTTGGTGGTGCCCAGTGAAAGGACAAGAGACAGTCGACATAAACTGGAACGTAAACATTTTTGGTTCCAGGTTTTTTCGTGGCTGTGGTAATGAGTAAGGGGAGGACAAGATAAGGATTAATTCTTGTTTAGGAATACAGGTAAGCAGGATGTGTGGTCAGATAAGAAAAGGACATCTGGAAACTCTGTTGCAACGCTACACAAGGAATGGGTCAGGATGGGATGACTTCTGTCAGAGACAATGGGTCTTCTCATCAAAGGAGACCCCCAGTGTTCATGGCGGGGCCATGTGTTGATGTCAGGAATGTAATGAATATGTATGCAAATTGTGTATTCGTTCGGCCTATATCTGTACCAAGCTTTTGCCCCACGGTGTGCGTGTTAGGAGGAACCATCCTCCGTGCACCCAATGATACGTGTCTCATTGAATAAACGTACCTGCTTTATAGCCTAACTCTGGGTTATAGAGTTTGATTCTGCAAATCAGTAACGATTAACGCTCAGCCAAGCCCTGAGCTTGCGTGCAGTTTGCTGCTCCGTCGTGGCTGTGAGTTAGGGGATGCCAAGACAAAAGAACGTAGCAAGCAGGATGAGATAATAAGCTGAAGAACACAAGATGTAAGGGGTCCGTAACATCACCTGGTTTTGCTAAATTCGCAAGTAGCATCACTTAATTTAACCTCTTGCTAGCTCAAGGGGAACTTATGGCTTAACCTTTTGCTAGCCCAGACACATTCTCAAGGGAGCCTTCTCCAGGGGGCAGGAAAGGGCCCCTAAGAAAGCAAGGGGGAGGAAAGAGAGGCAGAATTAGAAATTGCTGAGGTGGCAGAAGAGCTCAAAACTGGGACAAAGGGCAGAAGAACATGTTGAGGAGGACGTCTGACTTCATCCCAGAACGACCCCCAGAGGGGGAGGAAGACGTCGAGCCTTCATCCAATGGAAGCTACTGCACATGCACTGGGGTGGGGGACAGGATGTAAATGAACTTCTGGAAAAGTAATGAATGTGTTAATGGGACTTGGGTAACACTTTTGAATATATATGGGTTGGCTTATATATTGTTATCTCGTTTACTGGTGTGCAAGCTAGGAGGAGCGATCCCCCTTGCACACAGCGTGTGGCGCAGTGCTGAAATGAAGACGTACCTGCTCTTTTAACCTTATGTGGGTTAGAGAGTTTAATTCTGCAAATCAGCTGCACGTAAGTCCATGGGACCAATGGGATTCTACCCAGGGTGCTCAGAAAGCTGTCCGATGTCATAGCGAGCCCCCTCTCAATTATCTTTTTATAGTTCTCAGGATTCTGGGGAGGTCACAGTTGGCTGGAAGCTGGCAAACTTGTTCTGGTTGTGAAGAGGGGCAAGAAAGAAGAATGCCAATGACAGACTTGTCAGTCTCGCTTTGGTGCCTGGTAAAATTATGGAGGAAATTATGCTGGGAATTACTGGAAAACACCTGAAGGATAATGTGGTCATTGATCACAGCCACAGTGGGTTTATAAGGGGAAGGTCATGTTTAACAAACTTCATGTTCTTTTGCAATAAGGTCACCCATATTGTTGACCAAGAGGACCCAGCTGACATGATCTTTTTGCATTTCAGTAAAGCTTTTGATACTGTTCCTCACAAAGGGGGAGAAATACAGAAATATAATGTGATATGTGAGCAATTGCCTGAGGCATGGGGCCCAAAGAGTTATAGTAACCCTATAGTATGGAAAACAAAGGGTTTATCCTCTGGAGATATTCAGGACCTATCAGGATGCCCACCCATGTGACCTGCTGTAGGAAAAGTGCTCTAGAATGGGGTTGGACTCAATGATCTCTAGAGGTCCCTTCCAACCTCTACATTTCTGTGATTGTCATCAGGGTGGCAGCCAGTCTCTAGCGGAGCCCCCCCAGGAATCCATTTTAGGGTTGGTTCTCCTTATGTTTTCATGAATGACTTGGATGTAGCACTAGGTGGTGTTTTGAGCAAAGTCGTTGACAATACTCAACTGAGAGGAGCTGCTGGCTCAGTCAAGGGTGGAGAGGACTTACAGAGACACACAGACAAATTAGAGAGCTGAGCAATTGCCAACCACGTGAAGTTTAACAAGAGTGAGTGCTGAGTTCAGCATCTGGGGAGGTACCGGGCTGTACATACAGACAAGAGATGAGGTGCTGGAGACCTGTAAAAGATTTGGGGGTCTTGGCAGATAGCAAGTTAAACATGAGTCAGCTGTGTGCCCAGGCAGCCAGGAAGGCCAACCATATCCTGAGGTGCATGGAGCACAGCACTACTGACAGTCAAGGGAAGTGACTGTCCCAGTCTGCATGGCACTGTTGCAGCCTCACATTACGTACTGTGTGCAGTTCTCAGCACCACAGTACAAAAACAACATAAAATTCTTAAAAGAGTGTCCAAAGGAGGGCTATGAAGATGGTGAGGGATCTGGAAGGCAAAGCGTGTGAAGAGCAGCTGAGGTCCTTTGGTTTGTTCAGCCCTGTGTGGAGGAACTAGACTCGATGATACTTATGGATTCATTCCCACTCAGCATATTCAGTATTTCTGTGATTCTGTAGGAAGTTCCATACGAACATGAGGAAAAACTACCTTGAAGGTGACAGAGCACTGGCACAGGCTGCCCAGAGAGGCGGTGGAGTCTCCATGTCTGGAGATACAACTTGCCTGGACACTTTCCTGTGTAACCAACTGCACTGTAGGGAACCTGCTTTAGCAGGCTGTTGGACTAGGTGATCTCCAGAGGCTCCTTCCAACACCTACGATCTCGTGATTCTGTGAAAATGAGGCCAAAAAGTGCTTTAATCCTTCCTGCAGTCTGGGAAGGGGCTGAGAGTGTGCACCTCCTTGCCAGTCTCCTTAGCTATATTGTTGTTAATTATAAATCTCCTGAAACACAGTAAAAGAGATGGGTTTTGAGAGGTGACATTGCTTTATTCTACACAGGACACAAGGTGGAATACTGCCAGCAAGCCAACTCTTCATCCTAGCTTATATTTATAGTCCAAAAAGTTTTCCCTGCACCCTACTTAAATTGTACTACATATTTGCAGCATTATGTAAGTGCAAGGTTACATAACAACTGAATCTTCTGTGCTTGCACTGGCTCTTTGGGGGTCTTCAGTGGCCATTTGGGGAGGTGTCACACTCATTTTATCCACACTTGGGTGCAAGGACACTTAAGTTCTTCTGTTTTGTTGCTGTTTTGGACTTGTGCCTCATCTCAAGGACGTCTGTCACGTTGTTTCTTGCTTATAGCCGTCTTGGATCTTTGAGGAGAAACATCCAGTTTTGGGAAGGTTGCTTATCCTAGATAAGCAGCACATCTGGGACTTAAAGCGGCGCTTCAACCTTGAGCCAGACAAAAATGTGTGACACCACAGCAGCTCGGCTGCTTTGATGTATTTTCCAAGAAAGACCCCAACTTTTTTTTTTTATGTAAGAAACAACACGCATATTAGCTTAATATATAGCTTAAAAATAATTTTCAACCCTTCTCGGTGAAGGATTTGATGTGATGCGGATACACACAATTCCATCAGAAATCATCTCAAATCACTGCACTACTTAAAAGCCTTATTTCCTTAAAAGTTTGGGGTCCGTGAAGGGAGAAGCAAATTCTCTGCAAACACGGAGAGCTTTAAAATCAGCTGTTATACACGCTCCCGCTGCGCCTAATGAATCGCCCAGCCGCCCCTCGCCCCCCCCCCACCCCATCCTCCGGCACTAC
>JAPSGF010000003.1:35900624-35917569 GCA_035772895.1 Perdix hodgsoniae
CCGCGCCGCCTGCTGGGAGCTGCGGTGCGGCGCGAACTCTGAGCGCGGGGGATGCCGGGATGGCGGCGGGAGGTTCAAGCCAGTGGGCGGCGGCCTCTTTGCAGGAGAAAGTGCAGCGGGTAACTGTGGGGCCGGGGGATGGAGGTGGGAGACGGTGTTGTGAACTTCAGAGAGTGCCTGCAGCAGAGATTTGGGGTGCCGTCTGTTTGCGCTTGTGCTTTGAGTGATGTGGCAGGGTTCGTTCCCCAGGAATGCAGAGCTTGCAGCACATCGCTTTTCTCACGTCCAGCTGTTACTTTCTGTCTTTTCACTGGGCTCCTCCTCTTTTATTTCCTCCGCAGGTTACTTCATGGCTAAAGAAAACGTTTGAAAATGAGCTGGTGCCAAAGTTTGAAGTGAACACGCAGACCATTGATCTTTTGTATATGCTCATGGAATACAGTGAAGAAAGAAAGAGTGATGTTGTGTTTCTGATAGAAGATATGAAGCAAGTGGCAGCAAAATATGATGCAGAAGGTGAGTTAAAGGCTCCACTTGTTAGCTTCTTCAAAGGATCTTTCCTAGTGATCTTGTAGACTGTCAAAACGTGAAGCTCAACTATGTTAAAAAAGTAATAGAAGTGGGCTAAGCATTTGTTGTGCTACAGCTTTTACTTCAAGGCAATCCATTCCTTCTGCAAAATGAAATCTAATGTAAGGTTGGTCAAGGGCACGTTTTTAGGCTGGCTTGAGCAGGCTGTAAATACGGACAAGCAGAGTAATTGTTAAGGGCTACTGGGCTGAGTAGCACAGTATTCAAATATTGTCTGGATACATAAAGGAGCAGCCCTACAGCTGATTTAGGAGTCTGAGCTGATGGTAATCCCTTGTTCAGGAAAGCATTTGCGGAGTTTGAAACGGCAGCGAAGTGATTAAGTTTTGCTTACGCTGCCTGGAGTGTGTGTCTAATCATGTGCCACTCACTTGGTCCAGAAAACACACAGGGAACCGTAATGTTTTTAACATACCCTAAAGGATGGTCCCTTCAATGGCTTTGTTCAGAAAGGAATTGGACTTTTCTTTGGGAAGACTGACATTGTAAAACCCTACTCAATGTTTTTTCTTCAGGTCTTCTAGTGACTTGCCATCAGATTAATAATGGAGGCTAGACAGTTGGTTTAGGCTGTTAGAGAATGTGAGCTCTGACAGACAGGTGTGGATGCAAGCTCTTCTGCAAATTAGGCTACAGTGAGGCTGCCCTGGTACAAGGGAATGTATTTACTAGTAAAGTTTTGATGACAAGCATTATGGCTCTTTCCCTAATGGTGGAGAGATAAACAAAATTTCTAGGCTAGAACTGGGTTGTAGCTTTGGATAGACCTTGGTCTAGAACCTGAAAGAACAGCAGTATTGAAAATAAATCTTTTTTGGTGGTTTGTTTTTCAGCTGAATATTTGCAGAGCTTTCTCACAGAAAGCCTCGATCTTTCACCATCCAGTCTGTCCGAAGAAGGCACTGCCTTCCATAAAACTCTGGTAGACAGTGCAATGATGCTTGAAATGGAGGACACTTATCTTACCAGGTAATTCTTCCCACTGTGCTGTAGAGTTGGTGATCTGTGCTGCTTCCCTCTCTTTTTTTTTTTTTTTTTTTCCAATTCAGTCATTTCAAAGTGAGTTTTTACACCAGGAATCCTACTTGTCCAGCTTTTGCACCACTTGGGCAGCTTTAGAAGGCACAGAAACTGAGCACAAAGCTCTAACAGCTCTAATGTCCTTCCCATTAAGGAAAGCATCTGAAGCCCAACAGGAGCCTCAGTTAAATCTCTTCTTGGCCTATAATTTTGTGGTCAATTGCTGTAGAATTTTGTTACTAGGACTGTCATGCCAGATAGCACAAGCTAGAGCAGCTTTTATACTGTTTAGCTTTTATACTGTTTAAGCGAGGACTGTGAAAATGTAGCTGGTGACTCAGTTTCAGCTCATCTATTTCGTTTGTTATCTGGCCTCAGTTCATGTAAGGAGATTTCCTTGGCTCCGACACAGAAAAATGGCAGCTGTTAGTCTTTTCTTTCAGACTTCTCTGTCTGACTTTAAACTGTGACAGCAGGAATGCACTGAGAATTGTGAGTAAGGAAAATGCAAAATCTGCCTTAAAATCCAATGTTTTTTGTTTAATCATGTTCAAGAGCTTTGCTCTTACTGTTCTTTTCTGAGCTAGAGGAGCAAGCAGTTACGTACTATTGGGAAGTGTAAGTGACTGAGATACTTCTGGTTGTGTACTAGGGACATAGATTCCCAAGGGCTAAACAGAGTTTCTCTCAAAGGCAAGCCTGATTGTTTCATTCACTAGAACGCCAGGTCTTGTTTAGCTTTTCCCGGTGCTTAGGTTGTTGGACTGTTTCCCCTTCCAGATAAAATTTTGTTACTTAAAAGAATGCAAATGCCTTCAGAGATGTATTATATTTTCTTTTTCATCTTAAACACTTGTTATTTACTAGATATAACATAAGGAAAAACAAGTGTTTTGTGGTGAGGATAGGAAGAGAGGAAACAACAACAGTACTAATTCTGAGTTGTTCCTTCCCACTCTTTTCACCAGCTTCTTCACTGCCATCAATAATATGAGTTTGGAACTGCATGCAGCAGAATCAAAAGACAAAGAACTGGAACAGAAATTGCTCAACTTTAAGGAAAAACTGACTATTACACTGCTACTGGAAGAGCAGTTAAAGAAGTGAGTAATGGATGAGAAAGGGGAAATATGTGAGCAGTACTGTGCATCTTTGTGATGTCATGCATTTCTTGTGACAACTAACAAGAGTAATTTAACTGTTAGGTTTTTGACACTTTTCTACTTAATATTGGGAAGTATCAGTCAAAAACTGTATTCACTGGATACATTCAGGGGTCAGAAAGAGATTTGGGTTACAATTATATCTGTTTAAACTAAAAAAATAGTTTGTAAGGAGTTTTCAGATGTGGGCTGGCATCTTCCACCCACTGCCTTCCACTGAGGTTGAAGGCGAATCACAGAACTGCAGGGGTTAGAAGAAGCTTCTAGAGAACATCGAGTGTGAACGTGGCCTTTGTGAGTCTGGAGGTAGATGTATATTTCCATGGATGTTTGCACTGGGGAATCTCACAGCAAAATGCAAATGTTTTCTTCACTCTCTCCTTTTGGTGTTGGTTGTATTAAGAAGTTCAGCTTGAGCATAGGTGGCCAAATGGTGTATGTGTACTGGTATCTCTTTGAATGTAAAGGTTTGTTTCTTTTCTGTTTAAGGGATCTTGAAAAAGTAAAGGCACATCTTAATATTGAAGAAGCCATATTTGAGAGCCGGTTTCAGAACATGCAGTTCCTGAAAGACAAATCTGAGGATTTAAGAATTAGGATTAAGACTGCTGAGGTAAGTAGAATTATCTAACATAATGCTGTGACAGGTTGCAACAGTCATAGTTGGTTGGGTCCAAAATTGTAGTTAAGGGCATCCCTGGAGCCTCTTAAACTCCTGGACTTAGGACTTCTGGTCTAATAGGACGAGTTACCACACTTCAATTGTTCCTGCTATTTTTATGCTCCTTCTCCAGAACATCCTATGGTAAATGCAAGGATACTTTTCCTTCTATAACTGGAAACATTAATAGTTCAGACTACTTTATGCTTATTGTGATGTACAATGGTGTAAGGGTGTACTGAAGAGTTATCAGTAGAGCATATGCTTCACTGAGATAAATTGTGTCAAAATTCTGAGACACTTTTTTTGAGATTGATAAATGATTAAATGTTGAAGACTGAAGTTGTACCTTTCCTGTATGATGATGGATACATGAATGCCTTATTTATCATAGAATCATTAAGGTTGGGAAGACCACTAAGATCATCTAGTCTAACCGTCAAGTAATGCCTATGACCTCTCTAGACCACGTCACTCAGTGCAACATCAGTTGAGCACCTCCAGGGACTGTGACTCCACCACCTCCCTGGGAAACCCATTCCAATACCTCACCCGGATGCTCTCCAATATCTTGACAAACACCAGATAGAAAACATTGCATTAGTGTTAAGATATTAACTGAGAAACCTCTTCCTAACCTTGACATGTGCTTTTCTCCCACTAATTTTCTGTCAAGATTTGTCATTCTTGCTATAAATTTCAGTAGCAATCGATTTTATATCACATCTAGAGCTATGGTTCAAATGGCACATATTTGTACTCTTACTGAATTGTGTTCTTGTCTGCCTGTTTCATTCAAAATGCCAAAATCTTTCTTCTCTCTGTTAGATTGGGTGATCACTTATGAGCTCTTTTCTGTTTCTAGGAGCATCTTACTGCCAACGGGTTAGCCCGATCATTGATGCATGAGTCATTAGTGATTCTGTCTGAGGTAGGTACAGGATGGAGGTTTCTACAACAATCCATTTTCTAAACGGAGTGGACATTCTGTGGAATATATTTCATTATATAGCTGCCCACGTATTGCAATTACTAGGTAAAGTGATTTGGGTAACTGCTTCTAGTTTGCGCAAAGTAAACCTTCCTTCAGATGCTTCTCAACGAGAGGAGGAGGAGGAGGTTGAGTGAATCCTAGATCCCAAACCATTGTATGTCTTTTTCTTGTGACTTTGGACACAGCTTTTTGGGCTAAATCATAAGCCCAACAAGAAAATGCATTAAAATAAAGAAATGCTTCTGGGGTTGCAAACTGTTCTCCAGCTTTGTGCTGAAGTATTTGTACACCTGTAACACATTTGTGTTCTGCACTCAGCACACTTTAACATTATTTGCTATTACTCTAATGGGAACTTGAATCCTTCTCCCTGTTTCTTTTTCTAGCTTTTTCTGCCTATTAAGCTGAGCTATGAAAGTAGGTTCCCTGATTTTTTTTTTTTTTATTTTTTTTTTTTAAACACTGTCATTCTCAGAATGCAGCACTGGGTGGCATTGTTGACATTGCTCAACATTTGAGAATAGTACTAACAGAAATCATGTAGGTTGGAATTCTACATACAAAATAACATAGGGACCTTTCTAATCTTTATCTGACCCTTGTCATCTTCTAGAACTTTGAGTAAGGCATATTTGAGTCACTGGCGTTTCTATGAGCTTTGCCAAGAGTTCAGTTCAAATAGGCAGCATGAATGGCTTCTTTTTCTGAATGTTTTTTTATTATTATTATTTTTACTTCAGATTATTTGAATGTTTGAAAAGAGTTAAGTGCTTTGTAAAGTGATTAACTTTCAAACCTCCAGGAGAAATTATCTCCTCTTGTTAACAGAATGACCGCCATGTTGCAAATGTTAGAGATTTCTTTTTTTCTGCTGCATGCGCAAAACTATGTTTTCACAAATAAGCCATAAGCATGACAACGCAACTTCTTCCTTGGCACTGTTCTTTATGTGACCTGCAGTGATGTTAACTCTGAAAGTTGTCTGCCTGGTGGAGCCTTCTTTGAAATCTCTTTTTTCGGGGAGGTGAGATCAGGTGGTTCTGCTGTTAGAAACAGTGCCATGTGCTTTCAGAAAGCAAAGGAAAATATCTCTGTGTAAAACTTGTACTGGGTTTAACTGACTCGTCGCTGAGTGAATGGTTGATCTTTAGTTTTCTGTATGTTTTGAGAAGGATCACAAGAGCTCTAACCAACATCTGTGCATTTCAAAACGCTGTAGGTAACTGTAATGAAGAAGTGGTGTAAATCAATACAAGGAAGACTATAGAATATAATCTACTTTGCTTTATTCACAGAAACTGACTGGAATGAAGGCAGAAATTGTGCATCTGAAGAGGGAACTTGACTGCTATCTTGATCTACCGCCTGTAATTATTTTTTCCATGGTTATTTTATATTTGCAATCAATTTTAATTAATTTTAATGAAGGTCACAATATAAAGGAAGTTATATATTGTTATGTATTTCAGTGTCTATAAAGCTCTCTAAATATCTGCTGACAGTGTTAACTAGAAACTTTACTTCAACACAAGGCTATTTATTGATTAAGCAAAGCCAAAAATAATGGTATGCTTGCCAGATAAACTTTATTCTAAAAAAATGTGTAGGAGTATGACCTCAACAGATTGCCTAATGGAACTCAGTATCAAGGTAAATTAGCTGAAAATTAGAAAATATAATTATTAGAATTAGAATAATTATTAGAAAATACAATTATTGAGTTTAACAGAATTTTGTAGGTATACTAACACATTAGGGTATAAATTTAGGAAGAAATGCCTGAATACAAATGTAGACTTTGTCCCCTAAACATGTACTGCATCTTGTAGGAGCGCTGTCTGCACTGCTCCACTGTCATCTTCGGCTTCTCTCTGAGAGTCCTGGGTATTCAGCCCTTTTGGAAAACAAAAACACAACCAAGAAAACCTGCACATTTTCTTTCTGAATTGCTGTTTTGAGAGACCTTGTCCTTCTGTTCTTTAATTTCTGGCTTTTTCTGCTTCTGGTCACCATGCCAGGAGTTAGAATCAGGCTGCTCTGCAAAGCACCTTTTGTAAAAAGGATTTTACCTATTTCAAATAAGAAGAACCAGTGTTACAGAAGACTTTCAGTTGAGAGTAATTCTGTAAACAACTTCATAGCGGCTCAAAGAAATTATGGGCAAACAGAGCTTTAGTCTGGGGGAGTGGGAAAGGCCTTGGTTTTGTGTGATATCTGTTCTGTGCTATCTGAAATGCTTCAGACAGCTAAGCCCAAATATTTATGATCTTTGGAAAACTGCCTGTACATTTACAGATGGGTATTAAGGATTGACATTCCGGCAAGGTTTGGTAAAAAGTAGAGCAAATCGTTGAGTGGGTTTTAGGTTTAGTAAATAGAACAGTAAGCAAAATAGTCAGAATTTTGACTTACCTAATACTGCCCGTTAGCTCCTTATCTGACAACCCAGAGCATGTGATATGGCTAACCTCTGAAAGCTTAAAAAAAAAAAAAAAAAAAAAAAAAAAAGGTTTGTTCCAGTTTTTCTAAGTGGAGCAGAGGGGTACAGAGAATCAAAGGACCTTATCAGCAGTTGCACAGAAATTGTGATGAATTGCATCTTTTGTGTTGTGAACTAAGGTACTTGTCTGCTGTGCCATCCTTCTCTCTTCACCTCTTCAAGCTTTCCGTAGTGGTCTTGCCCTTCAACCCTGTTCCTGTAAGGAAATGGATGAAGGTAGAGGGTGTGACTGCTTCTCCTTTAAATTCATCTTAGTCAAAGAAGCAGCTGCCTCATCTCAAGCCAAACAGGACGTTCAAATTGCATTAGGTTTCCCAATTCCTCCTTCCCCCAGCTCCCTGTCAGAAGAGACAGGAAGAGCCCTAATGCCCTGCTTCTGGTGCAGACAGAATGAAGGATGGTTTGTGCTAAAAGTGCATTGTGCTCTGGAAAATTTATTCTTGGATGTGTTTAAAAACTACTTTGTTGATGGGCTAATATGAAAAAGTGGGTATTTTGGGGGGATATTAGGGATACCAGACTTCTGAAAAATATCTGATTGTTCAAATGAAGCTGATAATAGGCTTTTAATGTCAGTACCTTTCATATGTGAAAAGCATACACAAAACTGATTTCATTATCCTTGAATTCCCCTGTGGCATATAATTAGAGTATTGCAATGATTCAGGAACTCTGTAATTCAAATTGAAATATTGATTTTTCATGCCATTTTTTCTCATTAGAATCTTTCCCTTGCACGAGTGAAGGTTGAAGAAGCAAAACGACAACTGGTAAGAGATTTTATCTTTCACAAATATTTAAGTAGGTGCTGTCATACTAGGATAATGTGTATGCATTAATTGCTTGCGGATTTATCAACCTCAGATTGTAGTCTTAATGATCTCTAGAGGGAAATCTTGCTCTGGGAAGGAAGAAGCAGTGCATATTGGTAGGAGGAACTGTTGGAGGAATAATACAGTGGGTGTTGAGGCAGTTGGACATAATGGGGGTTAGGAGTATGTCTCTCTGGATTTTTGTCTGCTTCATCTGTCAGAATGCTTATTCTCTCCATTGTGTTGCAGCTTTTTAGTTCCAAAACTTCTACTGCTCCTGAATTCTCAAAGTGTAGTAAGGCCTATGTATTATTGAACAGCTGCCCTGTAGATTGCAACAGGGACTTTTCCCTACAGAACATAATACTCATTTCATACGTGCGTGTGTAACCTGCAGGCATTGTTGGGAAACATTTAATCTAGCAATGTTTAGAAGGTCTGTATGGAGCTTTCCAGAGTGAGCTGGTCCATATTTGAGCATAAAAGCTGTCCGTGTTTCTTTGTGTTAGTACTTGCTCATAGACACAGCACAAAGTATTCAATGATAAGCCATTCAAATGTGATTTCTAATTGCATTTGTAAATACTCTGTACATTTTCAGATGGGTCTGCTCAGACTGGTGAGATACTTGTTTTGTGGTGCAAGCTCACCTTAGCAGCATGCCAGGCTTTTGTTGGGTGCATGCATTCTCTGGTTCAACTTGAAGATACCTGATGTCCCATTAGGGCATGGCATAAGGGCCACTGAGCATATTTAGTGCTTCATTTGGAGATTTCTCCATAGGTGACTATTGAAACCATTGCTGCTTGGAGTAGTGAGAACTACCAGTCCATTGCTTGGGTTAGTCAGTGCTAATAATATCTTAAGGTTTGATAGTTGCAGATGTGCTTGTGCAAGAAGAATATGTGAAAACTGCTTTGCAGTTACTGAGTCCTGTCGGTTTTCTCTCCTGCCAGAATGCCTTGGATGTAGAGCTTTCAAAGAAGATTGAAATGCTGACTCACGATGTGCTGGAAACCAGAAGACTCTAATTCACCTGAAGTGTCCTGAATAGAAGATTTCCTTCTTGTCTATTTATTTGCACTAATGAAACATTTTGGACTTAGTAAATTCTGCAACTTTCTGCCTTATTCTTATCATGGTTGGATGGCATGCTTGTGACCTTTCAGCAAGCAAGCTCTTCTCTTTAGTGGTTCATGTAGCAGTGCATTTGTAAATGTCACCTGTTTTTCCAATAAAATTCTTTCTTCCCAAACTTATTTTTCTTTTTTTTTTTCCATATGTGATACAAATACTTCATCCAGCTGATACCAGACTGATAGTAATAGGACATAGAGAAATGGCTTTAAACTAAGGAGGGCAGATTTAGGGAAATTCTTTACACAGAAGGCTGTGAGGTCCGGGCACTGCTGCCAAGCGCTGCGGCCCATCCCTCGAGGTGCCTGAGGCCATGGATGGGCTCTGAGAGCCTGAGCTGGGGGAGGCACCCAGCTCACTGCAGAAGGTGGGGTGGTGGAGCTTTAGGATCCCTCCAACCCAAGCAATTCTCTGCTCTTCACCAGGAAGTGTTCTTACCAGGGTTTTATAGGCCCTTACCACCTAGAATATGACTGATCAGGGAATCTGCCTTTCCTCTTTCTGCATGTCCAGGCTCTGGATTGTATTTTTTCTTCCCCAGTGTCCTTGCTTTGGTGGTGCAAGCACTGTAATGACAATGATTCTTTCCATCTACTACATCATTGAAATAAAGAAGAGCAAAAGCCAGAACTGAGGGATCATCTTTATTTTTCTTTCCACACATAGTATGTTGATCAAGTTTGTGAAGATGAGTTCTAGATGTATCCAGATAGCTTCTTATTTTGGGCTTTTCTTTCAGGAGGAATGTAAATGTTAATTATTTACTTCATAGGGGTTACAGTACTGGTTTCACTCATCAAATTCCACTGCTCACACAAGTAAGAGCTGGGATGAACTATCACAGCATCAATTGCCTGAGAATCTGGGGTTTATGTTTTCCTCAGAAGGAAAAGAAACTAACTGCACTAATCAATAAGGTTTGCCTATGTTGAGCACGTTAAGAGCCAGTAGTCAGCAATCTGCATTTTTTTTTCTTCCTAACATGACTGCATTAACCCTTATATTTTAGAACTTTGTGGATAGTTGCCTGGTTTCTTTTTTTTTAATTTTGCTTTCAAGATGAACTTTATCATAAAACCTTTCAAGGCCTGAAGATCCATGGGTATTTCTGCAGAACCTCTGTGACCAGTCTGAAGCTGCATTGTGCTTTCCAATTCTACCTCAAATGCCACCTTCCAGAAGGGAAGCTATTTGTACCAGGCAGTGTCCAGACTGACAGCTGTGGTGCTCTCAGTGACATCTGTTGGCAATTAGTTGCAATAGATGATGGTGATGCTTTAGCGTGGTGTGCCTGTCCCTAGGAGCTGCTGCTTACTTCAATGCAGAAATTGATTTCGCTGACCTGAAGGAAAAGAGATTCTTCCTATTGCTTCGTGTCCTCCCTGGAAGCAATAGGATCATGAGTTTGGCATCTGACGATTGTACTTAGGATGCGTCTCTGGTGATTTCTAAGAAGCTGCAGGCTCAGAAGACAGCCGTGTCAATAAAGTGCCACAGGCTCGTCAGCTTGTGGCTCTCCTCACCTCATTCCTTTCACTTTTGCAGAAGAATTGAAGAATGTTCAAAGAGCTGATGCTTGTGTGACCTTCCGTCACTCCTCCCCAAATGCCAGAGGGAATTGGTGTTGAGCTTTAGGTTTTTAAATGAAAAAGTAGGAAAGGATTAGTTGCCTGAGTTTCGTGAGTAATATCCTCAATTCTTTCTGGGCAAAAAAAATTAGGATGGCAAGACCAAGTGGAGGAGCAAGATTTTACACGTGAGCTGAAGAGGTGAAGGGGATATTACTCTGAGTTAACTGATGTGAAATCTAGAGTAGTGATAGCAGTGCAGGGATGACTGCAAGTAGTTATTACTGACCAAAAAAACAGACTGAAAGATGACAAGAGTGGAGTATTTGGATCCGGAAAGAGAAGAAGTGTAATCTGAACTCTTTATTTTCCCAATGTGGAAAGGGGGAAAAAAAAAAAAAATGTAGTTTTTGTGAAGCATCAGAACATACAAGGGCAGATGTTAGAGAACTGTTTAACAAGAAAGCCATTGTAAGGCACTGGAGGTTGTGACCTGACAATTAAGGAACCGTAATCACTTGAGGCTTCTAAGAGCAGATCAGAAATGCTTTGCCTAAGCATTCATAATGCTAAGGAGAGTTGATCACGCTTTGAGAATGGAAGGGGGAGGACTGCTTGAAGATGCTACTTGCCCTGTTTGTCTATGAAAGCTTCAGGACTTAACTCTGTTTGAGACCTCTGTATTGCATTATGATGACTCAAGGCTTGGGCAGACTTCCTGTGGCGGTGGCGGTCCCTTAGCACTGCTTCATCACACAATTCCTCCCGCGTTCTGAAATTCGGTTGGAGAGCTCTCCACCTCTGCACCTACAGTGCAGGTGGTGGTTCCTGTCTGTGGCTCATTCGTTCACTGGCAAAGAGCCCGGTGACAGACATCAGCAGGCTGGACTCGGACTCGAGAGATGTCCAACGATGGCTGTCTGTTCCTTCCCAGAGTAAGTAAGTAAAAAGAGTGAGTAAAAAAAACACCCATCAGCAGCATGCGAGCCGTGTGCCACAACTCAACCATCTGCAGCACATGCAGCACAAATCAGGGGCCGGTTGTCAGGTCCTGCAGTTCGGCCGTAGATGGGAAATAAATGAGATTTACGCAGCAAACGGGCTGCCCGTGAGGCTGCTCAGCTCTTCACACATTTGCAGGAGCAGCGTGCCTCGCAGCGCAACCAGACATCCCTCCTCACTGTTGGTATCTCAGGACAGTGCAGCATTTCCAAAGTGGGGGTTGGTTGTCAGCTCAGGAACAAAACACAAAGGTCAGGACAGGAGCGCACCGGTCTGAGCACTCGGCTGAGTAAACGTTTGATGCTGGGCTTTGCCCTCTGCCCTGACAGTTGTTCAGTGTTTCCACGGAGGAGCCGAGGAGCTGCGCACAGCCAGGAGGGAGGCTGCCAGCTGGACCTCTCTTCTGTTGTATATTACGAAATAATTACCCAACTGGGAGCGACACAAATGCCTGCGGACGCTTTGGCTTCTTCAGCCTAATTTCAGATTACATCGCTTGCTCTGCTCTGAGCCTTATTTTTGGAGGCGCTGCGTATTAACACCCGCACGTGCTCGTGCTTGCTCAGAGCTTCACGTGGGGTTCCCACAGCCCCCACTCGTGGCGTGAGATGCTGCACAGGCAGTGCAGATCAGTGCATTGCTCCGTCTCTGTGCCCAGCCACAAGGGATGTGCATGCGTCGTCACAGCGCGTTCAGTTGCTTCCCCTCGGAAACAAGAGGATCCAAACTCCACCTATAAAAAAGGATTTAAAATGCTAGATGTGAAAATCAGCTTCGAGCGTGAACCTGTGTAAGTGGGTAAGGAATTTTATCACGAAGCGAAACACTATTCTTATCATGCCAATATGCAAAGTAACAGCCGCTTTAGGAAGTTAAAAAACAATCTTCAAATTGGTTGAGTGATCCAGATCTATGCAAAGGAAAACATTTACATACCAAAAACACAGTAATAAAAACAAAGCGATAGAGAAGTACCAAAAAATACCAAACCACAAGGCAAAATTAAGGGTATTGTGCTGAAATGTGTGAGTACTTACTCAAAATGCATGGGATCAAAAGGCGTATGTGAAATCTCTCGTGTCCCTTAGTGCCACATCTAGAGGTTTCTTGAACACCTCTAGGGACGGTGACCCCACCACCTCCCTGGGCAGCTGTGCCAGCACCTCTCCACTCTTTCAGATGAGAAATTTCTCCAAATATCCAACCTGAACCTCCCTGGCACAACTTGAGGCCATGGTTGAATTGAGAGTTGAATACGTTTAATAATCTTAAAATAGTTTCAAGATATATTTGAAGAGGAAGTTGGCTGTATGTTGTACTGTCTGGATTAAAAGACTTCAGATATACACAGTTCCATTTTGGGAACTTCTAAACAAAATCATGATGTATCAACATGCTTGTAAATGTGGGTTTTTTTTGTTGTTGTTGTTGCTTGTTTTGTCTTTTAATTGTATGCAGTACCAAGTAGGACTGGGAAAGATCTTTTACTTCTGAGCTCTGAGTTTTTTAAATAACAGGGCAGCACTGAAACAATATTAAATCTGGTTTGCAAAGCCTCACACACTGCAGGAAATCCTTCAGTTTCATCTCTGATTCTGTAGTTGCTGTCAGGAACCTCAAGTGGCTTTAAAAACATTTTACATTTTGGTATACACTAACCTAATTTCAGCAGTTCTGCACCAGGCTGGGAGGAGTCTTCTTTCTCCAATTCAGAAATATTTCTCCTGGAAAAAAAATAAAAAATAAAAAAATAAAAATAAATCCCTCAAATTAGTAAGCAGAGGCTTTACCAGTAAGTGTGTGTGTGTTTAAAGTCAAACCTGCAGTTCCTTCTCTCTTAGCTGTGTACCACCTACGTGGTAGGACACAGCACTGCCTCCGTCTGCCTTGAAGAAATTCACTATTACACTGTCCTTACTCAATCATGTAATCTCCAGTAAAAATTAATCAACAAAAATAGCAACAAAAAACCCACAACAAAATCTACTCCAAAACCATGAGCTAACTTAATAAACGCTTCCTCTAACCCCTTGTTAGTTGTGCCCTTCATTCTAATTAAGCAGCATGGCACAGTTGCTTAATTAGACAATACTGGCTGGCAAACCCAGCAGCAAAGAATGTTTCTCTTTCTTCCTTCTCTGGGAGATGGGGACTGGGTTTAACTCCATGGGGATCTGTGGGGCACTGCCACTACGTATAATATATGTATATATGTGGTATAAGGCAGCCAGCACAGCTTCACCAAGGGCAGATCACATCTGACCCATCTGGTGGCCTTCTGTGATGGAGTGACAGCACCGGTGGACGAAGGAAGGGTAGCTGATGTTGCCTACCTGGACTTGTACAAGGCCTTTGACATGGTCCCACATCACATCCCTACCTCTAAGTTGAAGAGATATGGGTTTGAAGGGTGCACTATTTGATGGATAAGGAATTGGTTGGGCAGTTGCAACCGGACTGTTGTGGTCAGTGGCGCTATGCCTGGGTGGAGGCAGTGATAAGTGGTATCCTGTAGGGTTCTGGTGCTCTTCAATGTTTTATCAATGACACCGATGACAGGACTGAGTCTATCCTCAGCAGTTTACCGATGGCACGAAGCTGAGTGGCGCACTGAAATAACAGAAGGAAGGGATGCGATCCAGAGGGACCTGGACAGGCTGGAGAAGCGAACCCATAGGGACCTAATGAGGTTCAACAAGGCCAAGGACAAGGCGTTGCACTTGGGACAGGGAAATGCTTGCAGACTGGGAGAAGAATTCCCTGAGAACAGCCCTGTGGAGGTGGACCTGGGGGTTCTGGGGGCAAAAAAAAATGGATTTTTAAGTCTGGAGAAAACAATGGGGAGATATCACTGCGGCCTTTCCTTACTTAAGGAAATATAAGCAGAAGGGGGACCAACTCTTTACATGGGCAGATAGTGATAGGATAAGGGCCAGTGGCCTTAAACCAAAATAGGGGAGGTTTAGTTCAGATGTTAGAAAGAAATTCTTTCTTTAGAGGGTGGTGAGGCACAGCACTGCTGTCCAAAGAAGGTGTGGGTGCCCCTTCCATGGAGTTGCTCAAGGCCAGGTTGGATGGGGCTTTGGGCAGTCTGATCTAGTGGGTGCAAACTAGCTCACAGCAGGGGGGTTGGAATTAGATGATCTTTAATATCCCTTCCAAACTAAACCATTCTATGATTCTGTGATCGCACGACATGCTTGCAGATGCTGCCATTGAACCCAAGGGAAATGGGCTCTTGAAAAGCCATTCTCTCAGTCTGGAGATGGAGGAAAACTTCTGACCTTGGGTAGAGACGTGAGCAAGTACTGAGAAATTCTGCTGTGCCTGCACAACCCAATGAAGGAAAAAAAACTGGAAACATTTACTCTCAACGGCTGCCTTGCAGCCAGCTTTTATTTTGATGTGGGAGCACAGCTCAGGGTCACTCCTACTGTTTTCTAGACACTGTCATGTCTCATGCAAGCACTGAGCTAATTTCCTCCGATTGTCTTTGGGGAAGCACAAGTGCTGCAAAGGTGATGTCACCGTCCCCTGGAAGCTCAGGCTGCACCTCCATATCCCTTTGTATCTAAAGAACCTTCTGTGCTTCCCCAGTGATCATTTCTAGAGGTGTCCCACAGGGATTCACAGCTCTCAACCATGGCAGATGAGTTCTTATCACTTCCTTGTGGAGATAACTAGCTCTGAAATAATTTCACTCTTAGCAGATGCAGTCTAAGAGTGATAAGGCAGAGCCAAGGGAGATGCTAGTCCGTACTCCTTAAATTCCTGGAGATAGCACTAGCGCTCAGTTTTCTTCTTCCTCTCCTAATCTTTCAGCCCATTCTCTCCGAAAATTCAAAATCTTCCCCCCCGGTGTTTCTCCTAATCTTGCATTTAAAGTCTCAAGCAATAAAGCTTTCACCACTTTCCTTAGGGAGACAATTTTCCAGCCTACAGTTCTCTGTTCAAAAGCTTTCCACTCTGATTCCCAGCTTAAACATGCCCCGTCTTAATTTTACCCCATTAAAATCATTACTGCATCACCAGTCTTCCCCCTTCACGCCATTTACTTCATTCAAATATTTACAGATCACTAATGTGTCTCTGCTTCGTTTACTAATTATACTGTACCTATTACATTCAGAATGTTTTGTTGGTTTTTTTTCCCTTCCTCTTCCCTTCTGAAATGCCTCCAGGCTGCCGATTCCTTCAGCTGCAGCTCTTTGAGCTCTTTTCCATCCATCAATCTTCTTGCAAACACGAGGCAGATGCTTACCGCCCTCGCCTGCCTTGTTATGCCTTTTTGTACACCATCCAAGTCTGCAGTGCCTGTTCCTCGCTGTGCTGTCCTAACACACGTGCAACAGCACGCGGGTGTCATAGAGTCGTGCCTACAAAGTGCATCCTTCCCTTTAGAGGGAGGTTCTGGATCTTCCCAGAACACTGCTGGGTTCTGAAGGTCGGTGGTTGGGCACGGCTTCGAGATTCGATGCGGCTCTGGCTTGGAGCCTCCAGCCGCAACGCCTGGGTCTTGCTCCAGCACCACCAGTGCTGGACACGCCCACGTGGCTAAGCAGAATTCATAGCTGATCATCAGATCATAGGATGGTTTGAGTGGGAAGGGACCCTTAAAGGCCATCAGGTCCCGCTCCCTGCAGTGCACGGGGACACGCACAGCTCCAGCAGTGCTCAGAGCCCGTCCAGCCTGACCTTGGGTGCTACTAATTCTCCCTAGACGAACGTACAGGTAGTTTCCCAAGCTGACGGATGGGATCTGGGAGGGGGGGAGAGGCACACACGCACCCACGGAGCGCTGAAGGGACTCCCAAACACGCTGCTGTACCACCAGCAGCCACCGCAGTGCAGCCTCGAGCTCCCGAGACGGGAGGCTTTGTGCACCGAACAGCAGCGATTTCTATTGAGGGACGGGAAACGGCGCGGCTGCCCGAGCTAACGGCGCGGAGCCTCCTCGGCGCAGCCGTGAGGCCGCCGTTCCCCTCCCGCAGCACGACGGACGGACAGACGGTCGGACGGTCGCTCGGTCCTCCAGCCCGCCGCTCACCGCTCTCCGCCGCAGGGGGGCGCTGTCGGACGCGGCCGCTCTACGCGTCGCTCGACTGCTCCGGCGGCGGAAGTGACGTCGCGCAGAAGAGCCCCCGCGGCCTCCGCTGACATTTTCTCTGGCGTCGGGGGCGCGGCGGGGACCCGGCTCCTCTCGGTCGCCCATGCTCCAGCTGCTCCCCCCCGGGGGGGAGGCCAGGAGGGGCCTTCGCCGTTCAGGTGAGTCGAACCGATTCGGCTTGGGTTCTCCCGCCGTTCCGGAGCCGTTACCGTTAGCCGGCGGCGGGTCCCGGTCTCGTAGTCCTTCACCCTGAGGAGGAGGAGGGAAGCGGGATCCGAGGCTGAGGGGTGCGGAGAGCGGGGCGTCTCGTCACGGACCGCCCGGACACGGCTGGAGCGAACCGAAGCTGTTGCCCGAATCGAACCGCAGTGCTTCGGCTGTGGGCTGGGG
>JAPSGF010000003.1:35917969-35956555 GCA_035772895.1 Perdix hodgsoniae
TACGTGGGAAAAAGTTCAGGTGGTTGCAGACTGGTGATACCTGGGCTGTATCTGCTCGTTTTCAGGCTTGTAACTTTGCACTGGTAATTGCTATCGGGCAGGTATTGAGTGGCTGCTCGGTGGAAGGTGTTGGTTTTTCTGTTAGTCGGGAGAGTGGAGGTGGTAGTGAAAGCCCTCACCACGGTTCGGTAGCGTCAAGCTGTGAACACGTCTTGGTTTGTTAATTGTGGGGCCGGGCTGCTCGTGTCGGCGTCTGTCTGCGTCTTTGTGCAGCCATAAGTGCAGCAACTGAGGTAGACGAGGTCCTGATTGTAGCTACATCTTACATACTTACAAAGTATACTTGCTTATCAAGCACCTCACTGCATTTGGAGGGGCTGTAACAATCACAGAGTGGCCGGGGTTGGAAGGGACCCCAAGGATCACCGAGCTCCAACCCCCTGCCACATGCAGGGCCACCTACCTCCCATTTCATACCAGCCCAGGCTGCACAGGGCCCCATCCAACCTGGCCTTGAACACCTGCAGGAATGGCCGGGGCATCCACAGCCTCTCTGGGCAGCTGTTCCAGCACCTCACCGCTCTCATAGGAAAGAACGTGTGTATAGAGGTGCTGTGCATAGGTGTAAGTCCTGATTTCTTGATTTTGCTGGCTGTAATTCTGGCTTTTAAAGAAATGAACAAGCACTAAATCTCTGAACCCTTAAAAAATGTAAGTTTGCTTCCTGAACAATCCCCATTCCAAATGGACTATACGTCTTCTCAGGTACTTCTTAAGCACACAGCCAGATAGTAGTTCCACTCCTAGGCATGTGCTGAGGTATTTCTATTTTTCTAGGAAAGGTTTTAAAGTGCAAACGATATTATTTCTTGCCCCAAAACGGCAGACAAGCTTTTACGCTTAAATGTTTGTTTTGAAGTGCTTTATGTTATGTTTTGTTTTGAAGTTGCTTAAATCTATCAATAATTTCATGCTTGACCAATTGTAATGTGCTTAAAACAGGGCATGGTGCTCCGCTGAAGTGCTCATCCTGCCTCAGTTAATGTCTCTAATTGCTCTTTCTGTGATAGAGCTGAAGTCACGCTGTCCCAGCTGTGCAGCCTCTCAGGGAAACACTGCCTTTGTGGAGTGAACGAGTTTGTAGCAGCCTGCAAGGAGAACAGTGAGTTTATGCGGAGTTCAGGTCACAGGTAAACAAGCAGTAAGATGAAGTGCTGTGAACTCATCTACCTGTGGGCAGTAGTTCTCCAGCAGTTCTCTGAGTATTTCACGTGCCCAGTGATCTAGAGGAGCTTGGTGCTGGTTAAAGAAGCTGCAGTGAGGGTGATTATGTGGCTACTAATCAGTGCTGCTTTCTGGGGTACCAGTAATAGCAGTGTTTTGTCTGGGTGACTGTAGGGGTGAGGGAATGTAGTGCATGAACACAGGCAGGTAGTATTTATGCTCAACTATGAGAATAACACCTCTTATTCATTTATAAGCACTTACATTTTTAATTATAACATGTTGACAGTTTCTGTTTCCTTTTGAAACTAATTGATGGTTGGCTAACATATAAGCATCACAAAACGTTGCAATGAGAAATTCCTTGGAAATCAGGAAGAGGAAAGGACTGTGGTCTTGCACGTTCAAGAACATGATACGTGTCTTAGTACGGCCTGGCCCTCTGTGTTTGCACTTGATAAGTGCACAAAGGTTGTCTGCTTGGTGAAATCTGAAGGGCACAGACAAGTTGGGAAATGATTGGAGGCATTAAACTGGGTACTGGGAAAAGGGGAAGGAATCTGGAGACAACTGCAAGGCAGTTGAGAATGGCATACATGCAGTGGTAACCACACGTGCAAACCAAGCTCTGCTCTAACTGATAAAAGGGAGATAGGAAGGATGTTGATGCGTGTTTGATAAATGAGCAGATCATGCTGGCAGCTGACTGTGGAGGAGGTGTGGGATTAATGAGGTAAGGTAGGTCTAGATGAACAAAGTGTAGATAGAGAGTATCAAGAGGGGCTTTGAACACTAAGCATTTGGGATTTAAGTTGATCGGTACAGGTCAGAAAGAGAAATAACTGCCTTCTTTGTCCTGATCTGTGTCCTTTATAGGTGCTTACCTTTAAAGTACAAGTTTTCCCACCTTGCCTTGAAGTCCATAACTAGTTTTGTTCACTTGCTTCACTATCTCTTGTATATTATCACATCGACACTGTGTTTCACTAAAAATGCATGTGCCATGCAGGACCAAGGAGGTTATTACCAATCTCACTTGCTTAATCTCTGTTAGTGAGATGTAAGCTTCCACAAACCCTGCTGAAGTGGCTCCTGAGTGCGTGAGCATTTGGAGCTGTCTGCTGTTGTGGTTTAACCTGGCAAGCAGCTCAGCACTGCACAGCCATGTACTCACCTCCCCCTTTCCCACTGGAATGAAGGAGATAATCAGGAAAAAAAAAAATAGAATTCATAGGCTGAGCTATAAACTATTTACAGAGAGAGAAAAGAAGGAGAGATAACAGTAATAAATATGTTGACACAACAGGTGATGCACAAAGCAATTGCTCACCACCTGGAGACTGATTGCCAGACAGTCCCTGAGCAGCAGCAGCAGCCCCCCCTGCCCAACTCCCCAGTGTTTTCCTTTTTTTGTCACATGTTGCTATGCAGTGTAGAAGAGCCCTTTGGCCAGTTTAGGTCAGTGTGCCCTGGTTCTGCTCCCTCCTAGCCCCACAGCTAACAGGACAGTTATGTTAATTTAGAAGCTGAGAAACTGAGATGTCCACACTGTGTGCACTGTGTCACTGCCCAGTGACAGCTAAAACATCCATGTGTTATCAGCTTTGTTTTTTTTCCTAAAGCCAAAACATAGCATCATATCAGACACTGTGAAGTGGGGAAAAAATACTGTCCCAGCTGAAACAAGGACACCTGATTACATTCTGGCCAGACTGTTACCACTGTAAACATCTAAGTGTGAGAACTTTTCAAATGAATAGAACGTTTCAAGAAACCCGTGTTTCACTTTCTGTAACGTCTGTTCATGTGTCAGTGGTACTTTTAGACAGAACTGGATCAGTGATCAGTTTATGTGCATTTGACTAGATGACTTACTGAACTGTAAACATTGACAGAAACTCAGCAGAAGACTTAATAATGTATTTACCAGATCAGAGAGAAAGATTTAAGCAGCATAGTTGCAAGCACACAACTAGCACCTCAGAAGAGACGCTTGGAAAGAAGTTTTGAAACTTGATAAGTTTTTACTGACCTGAACATGCTTGAGTAGCAGCAGGGAACCAAAAGTGAAACAGCAGTGGGAGAGAGGGACTGGCTTAGTGCTGGGAAAGAGCTCTGTGCTCTACGTGCTGCTGTGTTGTTTACTTTTCTTGTTTCCTTGTGTGCAGGACAGTAAGGAAACTGTCTGTCTCAGTTTTTCAGTGCACAAACTGAAGCTCAGCAGGTAATGAATGGTTGTGCCCTTAACACAGCTGAGCTGCTATGACACTGGAATCTGCTGCAACAAAAATTGCTGCATTTGACTCTCCAGTATGAGTTCTAGAAAATAACTTCTACAAATGGGCAATTCTGATCATAAAGGAAACTGAAAGATGTAAATAAAAATGTGGACGTGGGATAAGTGTTAACCTCTGCAGCTGCTTTATCATAAATCCATCTCTGAACTAGACTGGAGCGACCGATGTAGTGGCACTCAGTTACTGTTATGAGTTAGAAATTAAATCTGTGGTTGATTGCTTGTTCACACTTGTTTGTGTTCCTTCCTCACAGATCTGATCAACTTGAGTAGAGTTGTGCAGTATAGCAGTTTCTCCACGGATGTGACTTTGTTTCTGCAGCTCAGGCACATGTTGATTACTCATTCAGGACTGAAATGAGATGCAGCTCAGCACTGAGGTGTTGCTGTTACACCATTGCAGATGCATTAATGAAAGCACAGAGAGGTCAAGTAACGTGCCATGGTCGTGTGGTGAGTCAGCTTTAGATTCGCTGTGGTCCAGTATAGTAACCATTTTTAAGAGGGTATTTAGTTTTTTATCAGTTTTACCTCTTAATCTGTCTCTTGAATGTTCAGGATAAAATTTAATTAGAAAACTACTGAACAGGCTTCAGCCTTGTGATAGTCATCTCCAGTAACACAGCTGAAAGCTGTTAGTACTCAATCTGAGAGCTTTTAAATTACAAGAACAGGTGGTCGCTTCAATTAACTGCAAGTATTTAAGACTCAAGCCTGTATTTTTGCTTCCATATACTTGGATTTTATCTTTGACTTTGCAGTGCAACTTCTGCAGTGTCCTGCAGAATGCTTTTCAGCTTTTGTCAGCAGGCAGAGACTGACTATGGTTGGACAGCATCCTTGCTGCGTTTCTTCTGTAACATCCTGCCTCCTTGTGCTTGGTCATTAGTCTTTCAAGACTATTTTGGAGAAAGCAGCTTTCACTTTCATTCATCTGAAATGAGCAGAGTCCAAGTGATTCAGAGTAGCAGAGCTCAGAATAACTAAACGCCAGACTTGTCATGTCAGTTGTCTGTGAAATGATGTGGCTTCCACCATATCAGTAATTTGTTTTCCATTGAGAACCTTACATTTTCAAGATACTGGTTGGCAATGCATGCTCCAAATAATATTGTCTAACTCAGTGAAGTGAAATGAAAGAAGTTAACATGATAGCCAGATAAGCTTAGGATAGTATGTACTGTGCTCTTGTGTTGTGTCTTTCTAATCAACTGGTAGTCTCCTGACCCCCCCCCTCCATTTATTTTCCCACTTCGTGTTCTCCGTGTATGCCAGCTCTTGCTATGGGGAGGGATCTAAATCTGCTGGCACAAGTAGAGTTTTGGGGAAGAAGTGGTGGTGACAAGGTCAGGAAGTTGTCTGTTAATTCCACATACTCTGACTGGAAGACAATGTAAGATAAGATGTTGTTTTTGTTTTTTAGGAAACATTCCGTTAAGGAGGTAAGCTGGAAGAAATTCTGATAGCCTGAGGCCTCGTTTTGTTCAACAAGATGTCTTTTGAAAATGTAGTTATCACTTTGGGAAAGAACGGGCCTGTGCCCATAAGCTGAATGGCTGATAAATGCAGTTTGTGCTGTGGTTTTCACAGAGCTTGTAATGTCTTTTGATTAACACTGTGTAGGGACTGTGAGGAGCTAAACGAGACAAGCATTTCTCTAAGGATTATTTTTGAAAAGTAGTGAAATGTGAAAAACTTTTTTTGAAAGAGTGAAATGAAGTTTTACGCTGCGTGATTTCACTTACTGGCATTAGTAAGTGATCTCCAAGGTAATTTACAGCACTTGGATCCCAGGCCATGCTTTATGTACAGGCTATTTCAGCCTACTGTCACAAGCGAAAATCCAGAACTTGTTGAACACTGCAAAATTAAGTCAAAGAACTCTTTAGAGTATCATGCCAGGGTTTTTAATTTTGGGGGTATTGTGCAGCTATAGACCTCACACAATTTAAAAGTTAGTTTGATAACATACACTTGATTTTCTCCTTTTTGTGTTACAAGATGATTTTTCTACTTTCTAACTTTTTAACTTTACTTTTTCTACTTTCTAACATCTCTAGTGAATTTCACTGCTCTTGTGGACTTCATAAAGCTCCAGCAGTAAGATTTTGTTGGACATAATACACCAGGCTTAATGGCCTTTTTTCCTTCTACCTCTCCTTTTGCTAGAAAATTTGTACATATATATCACATATCTTCTACTGATAATTATTCTATTCTTAAGAAAGCTCTCCCAGCTGTTCTTAAAAGAACAATAATGCAACAAATCGTTTTAAGATGCGTAGTGCTTTTAATTGAGGGTACATGGGGATTTTTTTCTCTTAATACCTGCACAGCACCAACAATAACTACCATCTAGGTTTTTAGGTTTTTTTTTTTGGCCTCCTTTTATAATAGGTAACTTGGTGTTCTCTTAGATTTAACTCTTGAAGTCAAATATATGCAAAGCCTTCTATATGTTTACCAGTCTTTCTGTCGCTCTTTCAAAGCGGGGTCAAATTTCTTGAGCTATGCTGACTAGGAGTAAATGGAAGAAGTATCTGATAGTGACAGCAGTGTTAAAGACATCATTTATAATGCACTTGGAACTGGCTTTTGACACAGTTGGTTGTGTTTCAGAAATACCTGGGCTAACTTTTGATCATTTTTTAGAATGAACCTGAGTGCACTTTGCATCAACTTCTTCATCTGCTGTTTGTCAAAAGCTTGTTCTGAATTAACCCTCTCCTGCACTGTCTTTTTTCCTTACCATGCTTTTTTCTCCTTCAGGTACAGGTCGTGCCACAGTCTGCCGCTAATTCTGCCTGCGTCCGCAGACATCTGTGGTTGCTATGTCCTGTGAGGATTCCTTTTTTGTTGTTTCATTGGAACAGTTTTTTAGGAAACCTCGAATAGGGTGCAGTGCATTGGGTTCTGTAAAGATGCATGCTAAAAGGTCGGCTGTCATTCTGCATGTGGTCTTGAGTTGGGTCCCTCAGCTCAGGTGGGTTTTTTCTAGTTAGAAGCCAGCAGGTTGTTTGCACTGGAGCTTTATCTGCTGCTTACTGGTTGCTAAGATTATGACAGACCAGTGTCATGAGCACTTCCTTCAGCAGAGCACACTAGGCTTGTAAAGACTGCATTACACATTAGTAGCTTGTGAGTGTGAAAATGACCGGAGGACTGGTCTTGGCTTGTAGATCCTTTCCAGACTTTGTGTAGAACTTAGGCCAGTCATCTAATTTCTCTTCTTCAGCTGGCCAGACCGTAAAATAGTTATGTTGCTGCCAGATATGACAGGAAGATACTGTGTTTTTGCCGAAAGCAAAACTGCTACTGAATGATGGTTTTTTGAAGCTTTAAAATACCCCAAAGCTGATTTGTTTGTTTTTTTCTTTCTATGCCAGCATGTAAAACAGGCTGATTGTGAAGTACTTGCAGACGGACTTGCTTAATATCTCTTTGCTAACTCAGCTTTGTTATAAACAAAAGGCTGTCTTAAACTTACGCAGTGTCTAGTTTGATGACTTTCTCTGGTTGACTTTACTATGAGATGCAACAGACAAAGGGATCACCAACACCTGCAGAGGTGCAGATCCAGCGTAAGGTAGGCAGGCAGTCCTGTTTCAGAAAAGGAAAAGTTGCAAATAATTGCCAGGCAGCACTTCTCTATTAAAAGTATCTGTGCTCCTGATGTCAAGAACTGACAGGTTATGATTTGCTAGGCCCAGTGGCTGGTCTAGCACTCCCCTCATACTAGACCTGTCACTGCTGTCTGTTGTGTTCAGCTGCTCACTTAGCTCTCCTGAGCTACGCTTCTCAGGCCTTAGTCTTCTGTAAGGTGCAGAGCTTCCTTCTAGGGAGCAGGGTTACAGGAGGACCAGCAGTGGGCAGTTCTGCCTCATTACAGCGGCAGCAGACGGCCAGAGGGATTGAAGGACTCATGGAACTGCAACCTGTGACCCATACCACTCATTGCTGCTTCAAATTTTCCAAATAGCAGTAGGGTACGGAGTGTTCGTTTGTGCCTGTCTGGGATAGATCTGCTTTAACTTTCCTGGAGACAGCAGTGAGATGACTACAGTGCATCGAAGCTGCATTGTTGTTGTCCTGATCTGTTTGAAGCTATTAGCAGATAACAAACTGTGTGATCACTTTCTGAATATTACAGAAAAATGTTCAGAATAGAAAGCAAATCTCCACTCTGGCAATCTGGATTAATTTAAGTGTTACCATTGTTCCCAAGCAACTTAATATGTGATATTTCTGGGAGCATTACTTTATTGACCACAGTAGAACAATAGGCCAACGTTTCCGGTTGATCTGTTTAACAGGCTATTTTAGTCTGTTTGTATAACATGGTGTGAATCAATGGAGGAAGCACAGCACGCATTTATCTTGAGTAACAGAACTAGGTAGGTGAAATGGGGTTTTGTTAAACTACAGTTCCTAGGAGGAGATGGTGCGTCTGTATGGCTATCCTTAGGAGGTTGGTCCTGTGCAAGAAATGTAGCATAGCTAGCCCAGCATTGATTTCTTCAACTAGTTTTGTTGAAAGAATCATGATAATCCACAAATTAATCTCCTGAATTTTTAGGAACAGGGTAGGAAAATTTATGCCTCTGGCAACTAATGGAATGTAGAGTGCTGAGGACTTTAAATCACTGTGCACTCGAGAAAAACAGTTACACTTTGAGGCAGAAATGATATTTTAGAAGATTAAATGCAACCTCTGTGCCCTTGTCTATGTGCTAATTAATTTATTTTCACAAGGACTGTGATTTTGTGGAATTCCAGTGCAGCTGGTGTGTGTTTCTGGAAGCCTGTGTGTCAGCTGGTAAACTAACTCTTCACTGGTAGTTACGTTTTGTTTGGAAGAGGCAGAACGTGTGTTAAAACTACGATGTGTAGACCCGTATTTAAATGTAAAAACTTGTTTCTTGTTAATGATGAAAAAAATGTTGCTTTTCAGGGTTGCTAAGGATGCTTCAGAAACCTTTGCTTTAATGCATATAGTTGTAGTTTCTCTTCTGTCTTGTATAATTTGTATATCCAGCCTGCTGAGCACTCAGTAGGAGCAGCCTATTTTTAACCTTGGTTTGTTTATGCAAAACCAGTTGAAACAGAGCATTAGTTTAATCCTTTCTTCTTTTGTTTCACACCTCAATTCTCTTAGCATGTCGATTGCAAAGGGTCTTATTCTTTAGGATTGCTACCAGGCCTGATTTGTGAATCATCTGATAAAGAGCCAACTCCACTCCCAGAAATGTGCCTTAGGTAGAATTGTATGCTGGTGAGTCAGCTTCAGGGCAGCATTTTCAAAGGAACACTATATAAATTACACAGTATCCATGTGGGGGTGGCTTAGTGTTATGAGAAATCTGCTCTAGAGCATCGTGCACACATCCACACACAGCTGAGTCAATCGGCTTCAGTCAGATGGAGTGCTGCTTGCACTTCTGTTAAATGCAAAGGTGTGTGTGTGACACTTAAAAGAAAATTAAAGACATCTTGTAAGAATGTACAGTATCCCACGGGAGGAGAAGGAATACAGAAGACAGCACTTGGAAAGACCAGAAAGTATTGGTACTTCCTCCTTTGTCATGATGCAAAATAGTTTTTTTTATAGCAGTCTAATTATTTGATTAATTTTAATGTTAAGGAAGCAAATTGGAGTAGAAAAGAAGGCATGTTAAACACATGGGTATACCCAGAAAAATTTAGGCAAATACTGAGAAGCAGCCAGTCAGTCATATTCCACGTTTTCAGAATCATGTGGTTCTCTGCCAGAGAATCTGGTGTTTGCCAGAATTTTCCCTTCTTGTCTTACGAGGTGCACCTGGATGTTATGGCCAGCTTCTCAGTATCCAGGCCATGTGCTATGGCTGTCCTTCCTCTCTCCCTTTCCCTCAGATGCAGAATCCATCAAGTGCTTGGTTCAATTCTTGCTGCTCTTGCTAGAGTGTTTATCTTATGAAAAAGAGAAATTGAAAGGAAAAAGAAAAATCCACTATTTTGTAACATGGTATAGGACTAAGTAGCGTACATTTGTCTATGACTCTATTACCTCTTATTCCATCCGTGCTCAGTTGCTTTTGGTAAACATGAGATAATCCACTGGTGATGGAAATAATTGTTTATGTGAATCTGAGTCACTGTATGCTTCAGTTCCGTATAAATAGAAAAATATTTAGATTTAAGTGAAGGCATTGGTATCTATGACATTGGAACTGCTAGATACATTTCCTCTGGATGGACCTCTGTAGCTCTGTATTCTAAACAAGTAACTCCTGTGCAGCACTGCAGCTTAATTTCTTGTTTATGTAGTCGCAGTTTATACTTTATATTATCTTAGGTGAAAATGTAGGTAGTTTCTCATTTTTCAAATTTTAACTTGTAATGAATGACCTGTGGTGTGAGGAGGTGGGTTCCGATTTTCTTTTCCTGTCAATGCTAAAACGGAGTTAAAAGACAAAGTTTTGCTGGATATATTTTAACAGAAAAATTCTTAGTCATAAGAGTGGTCACAAGCAAGGAGAAGTGGTCTTCAGGGTGTGACATGTGGGCACGGTGGTAGTTAAACTAGGTTCCTTTTCCATAAAAGGTTGGACCAGGTGATCTTTTGAAGTTCCTTCCAGTCTGGGCTGCTCTGTGAAATGTATCAGTAATAAACTAAACTGGTTTTTGAGAGAAAGCTGCTGTAAGGGTGAGAGGTGATTTGCATTTTATGTGTGTTGGGCATTCTTTATCATGAATCAGTCAAATAGCACCTGAAAAGGTGATGTACAATTAAAGTGAAGCTATTGTGATGTTAATTATGTCAGGCCTTATCTCGTTCTTGGGTGAAACTAATTTCCTAATGGCACAATTCCAAAAAAAACCATTTATTTTGCCAAGAACAAAACAAGCAAAAACCCTATGAATGATGTGTCCAGTTATTGACTGACAAAGAGCATGCATACCATCCTTGATACAACTCTGTGTGTTGGTGTTTATTAATAGAATAAATTTTACAACAGTTGTTCTCAGAATTATTGTTATTCAGGATCTACTAATACCTTTAAGTTTACATTTCATTTTCTGCTTTTTAATCCACTTTTTGTATTCAAAAATCTCTTCTCAGATGAAACAGTGCTGTGAAAGGAACTCTTCAGTAGCCCCTCCTGTGCCTAGTTTGAGCTCAAAGTGTGATGGGAGCAAGCAGCAGGTAGCTTTCCATCAGATTTGTTTTTGTCTGAAGGGATAGTTTGTTCCTTGCCCTCCATTCCCTGGTCTTAGTGCCAGCTCTGGCAGAACATTTTTTGTTTTCTGGTTTTGTTTTCTTCTAGCTTAGTGAAATGAATTTACCCAAGAAACAGCAAACCAGCTTTGGTGCAAAGGAGGGAACGGGAATGCTCGGTTGTGAGTAGGGGGTAAAAATAGATCTGGACTGGTGGCCCTGAGCTGTTAGATTGGGTGGGCTGTCTGCTGATCTGACCTTTGGAATCCTTTTGGCTTTCTTCACAGAAGCACATTTTTTCTAAGAGTACAGATTATGTGCCTTTGCAAATGGCTGTGTAGTTTAAAAGTATCTCCCATGTAAAGCTGTGGGTAGATATTTAAAGGTTTCTGCATACTGGTACTTTGTATGGTTAAAAAGTAAAATCTAGCACAGAAGTTCTTATAGAATTGTTGTTTTATGGTTTTTTTTTTTGTATCTGCATCAAAAAAAAGGAGAATGACATTTCTGAGCAGTGTCTAATTAAGTATCCATATGTGTCTGTAAGCATCACAGCTTTAATTATTTTTTTTGATGCTATATTCTCCTTTCAGAAAGAAACTGGTCTTTCTCTAATTCTGTCCTGAGATCACCTTTTTTTCATGCTATTACTAGGTAAAAGAGGGGCAAGAAAGAGCAGGACTTTTTTAGTATCCCTCTTTATGATCTATGTATTTCTCTATCAGAACTAAGTTTTTTTTTTTTCTTTGATTTGTTGCTTTCCTTAGCATAGATGTGTTTTTACCCCCACGGTCTGCATTCTTTTCTACAGCAAAAGTCTGTTTGAGTCACAACAGACCCTCTTCCCTTGAGGTAAATATGGTAATTTTTTTTTATATAGATACTAATGCTACAGTTACTGCAGATATCACATAAACTGGTAGGGCTTAGTGAGTCCATGGCATCTGGAGAGCCACAGAGGAAGCTGATGGTTGTCACTGTTGTCTCTACCACCTGTGAAACCTCCCAGTGTCTATGAGAGAGTTCCTAATGGCTGGAGAAAAGCAGACATTGTCCCAAGGGCTAGGAGAAAGATTTCTCCTGGAGGCCATTCACAAGCATGTGAGGGATGCAGAAATTGGTTGAAAAACAGCTGTATTGATTTGTGAATGGCAATTCTTGTGTGACCAGCCTGGTGCCTTTTGGGCTGACATCAGTGACTATGTGGGCAGTGGGCATGCACTGCCCTCGACTTCAGCAAAACCTTTGCTGTTGTTCTGTATACTGTTGTGGTCACATCAGTGAGACATGGACTGTTCCTAAGAACCTGGACGATGGGATGAGATGCACTCACTGAGTTTGTGGATGATGGCACTCTGCAGGGAGGGGTTGCTATATTGGAGGGCAGGCTGCTTATTACTCAGAGGGACTGCAGTGGGCTGGAGAAGTGTGCTGACAGAAACCCTAAGATCTGCAGCATAGTGAAGTGTGAGGGGAGGCCTTGATAGCTTAGTTTGTTCAGGGGAACCTGCGAGGGGGGTGGGGTGGTTTCTGTGTGTGAACATGCTTAAAATCTGACAGGACAAGGCTGCAGCCAACCTGATCTATCAGTCCTGAGTAGCACCAGGTCGGAGCAGACACCTCTGCACCTTTGGACCAGCTCCTTTGTACAGAAAATTTCTGTGATTCCACGACTGTCACAGCTTGCATTGTTAGAGCTTGGAGTTTTTTTGGTGTTCTTCATAGAATTGTTTGAGTTGGAAAGGACATTTGAAGGCCATCTCGAGTCCAGCTCCCCTGCAACGAACAGCGACTTCTACAGCTAGATTAGATGCTTTCACAACATGAGTTGGAAGAGATCTGGCATGGTTTGAGTAGTCAAAATAAGATCCTACTTAGTAATAATAAAAAAGCTTCTTTTCGTAGTTATGTTCTTACCAAGGTCAGAACACGCAGATGAGACTTGTTTGGCTTTTTTTTTCCTGGCTGGTAGACTAGCGAGATGGAAAGTCAAGTACTGATATTCTTGTTTTCCCTTTGGGAGCTCCGGGGTATATGATGTTCCCAAATAAGACGCCTGTGAAAAATGAATCTCTAGTTCATTTTGGCTGCCCTTTAGCTTTGTGTTAAGCTCCATCCTCTGTGCTAATCTCCATTCTTTGTGCTAAAACGATAGATGGTGCAAAAGCAGTTCTACAGTTCCTAGCTTGGACTTCAAAATGCATTTCTTTTGGCCATCTCTTTATGTATTTGAGCAACCATATTTTTCCTTGCATAAGCAGAAATCAAATTTCAGAGTTCTTGGGAAATGTGTTTTTCTTTTCAAAGCATATTACCACAGGAAAAGCCGGGAGTTGCACTGGCATATATTTACTACACACCCCACTGTCTATAATTCTTGGCAAGCCATTTAGTCATCAAGTATGTTTCACTTTAAAATAGGAAAATTATTTGATAAGATGGATTTGCAGAGGAAATGTGTAGAAATACTGCTTTTATTACAGTATTGGGATGCCTTTGTCTCGAAACATGCCAATTCATCATGTGGGTTTGTTGATACTGTGCTGCGGCCAAGAAAATAAATGGGCTCCTATGTGATATTTATTACCTACCTTAAATTACCATCTTCGTAAATTCTTCAAGTTTCTTTCAAGATAATTTTGCTCAGTGCATGTATTGGAGACATTTTCCTTTATATACACTTTCCTGTGTTTTTTTGTTGTTGTTGTTGCTGTTTTTTTTTTATTATTCAGTAGACATAGAGTTGTCATCCCTGTTTTTCTTGTGTTGTCTGTTATTAACTAAGATTTCTTTGCATAACTGGTGTTTCCCATAAATATTTTCAGAATTCTGTTGCATCGTTTCATTATTAGCCCGAAGAAAACACAAGCTGTATTTTACCTTTCTTTTAAAAGTGAAGTTTCAAAGTGAGATGGGGCAAATGGCACAGTAGAGAGCTTTTGACAGAATCTTTCTAAGACTTGCTCTAGATAAGCAGCATGTAGTTACAGGCTGCTGGGATGGATTGGGGAATTGAAAGAGGATAGAAGGGATAGAAGAATCTCTCAAACCCATCCGTACCATCACAGAATGGCCCGGGTTGGAAGGGACCTCAAGGATCCCCAAGCTCCAGCCCTCCCGCTGTGTTCAGGGCCACCAGCCTCCACGTTTAATACTAGACCAGGTGCCCAGGGCCCCATCCAACCTGGCCTTGAACAGGGATGGGGCATCCACAGCCACTCTGGGCAGCTCACCACTCTCATTGTGAAGAACTTCCCCCTGACATTCAACCTAAATCTTCCCTCCACCAACTTCATATAATTTCCCCTTGTCCTGACATTATCTACCCTTGTAAAGAGAAGAGTTAACTCCTCTTCTGTTTGTAGGCTCCCTGTAGGCAACCATCTCAGACTGCTGAAGTACTAATCACCCTTTTCTACCTAAACGTATCTTTCAGAACAGTAGGTTAAAGCTTAATATTGCTTTTCCTTATGTGCCTGTGCTATTTTTTTTAAGTGCCACACGTTTGTTTCTCACTGCTCTGAACCCATGACCAATTTGTTCCATACAGTTCATCTGCAAGTGAATGTGGTTATTGAAAGATCCTCCTTCACTTTATTCTGCACTGAATTACAAATGAGGATTTGTGTCAAAGGCAGAGTGTGAGAAATTAAGATAAAATGATAAATACTGTATTGCTTTTTAAAAAAAAAAAAGAAAAAAAAAATCCCTGAAGGTGCTCTAGGTGTTTTTTGGTTGATAATGTGCAAGTTATCATTCAGATCATAGCTTGATTTTCATACTTGTGCTGAAGAAATACAATTTGTTAAAATATAATTTAAAGTAAATGTAGGATTGTGGTGTGGGTGGATACTTTTTCTTGCTTGCAGCCCGTGCTATTTGATGCTGTTTTCCTGGCAGATTTAGGAGACAGTCTAGGCCAGCTTGTAGGTTCTCATACAGCCAGGGCTTTTATGGCAGCTTTTTAGGGAGCACCCGACTGGTTTTTTAAATGCTCCTAATAAGCTTTACACATGGCTTACCAGCATTTCTCTCTGCTGAGAAGAAATCTTTTATTATATAGCCAAGGCTTCTGTAGACGTTGCCTGAAGTGTTGTAAATCCCATGTCCCTGAGAATATGCAATCGCTTTGTAGTCTTGTTCTCTAATATTCAGCAGCAACTTTGGTTTCAAGCCAAAACGTCTGGATTTTGTTTACGCCACGTTGGTACTGTGAGTTTGTCAATTGCCATAAAAACTAAAAATCTTAAAGTTTGAAGTCCTGATCAACTGAAAATAGATTTCTCATCGATATGGAAAACCTGTGGTCTGGTCTGTTCAGGCGGATGGCTGCCAAGTCTGGGAATTTTCACTCTGGCTTTGTTCATAAGTGCTAAAATTCTCCATTAAAATGTTTAAAGTTCTTGGTGAAGGAGTGAAGAAGTTAGCATATGTTGCTCAGAACACATTGGTTTAAATTTTATAAAGAAAATGTTTAGAAATGCTTTTGTCATTTTCTGATCTGCTTTGTTGCGCTGGTGAGATGAGCCCCATTTAACGTGATTCCAACCCTATCTTTCACAAATGTGAAAAAAGGAGGAATAGGTTGGTGTAACAGGATGAGTTCACAAGGAAAAAGTAAATAGAGAAAACCAGTGTGGTACTGAGTCATGCTGCCTGTAACTGAAAGCACCCAGTTGATTAGGTAATACTGTGAAGACTTGGACTGAGTGAGTTGCTTGGGTCAATTATTCTTACTGTTCTGTTCTTACGCAGGCTGCTGTGTTGCTGAAAACCATAACTAGCTGACCCCGTCTTCCAGGCTGCGTGCTCCATGCTTTGAGACCGAGAGGATCTTGATGTTCTGAAATGAAGATGGAGGCAGTGGGAAAAGCAGAAGAACTTTTGGATTCAGAAGTTCCACCGAAGGCTTCTGAGAAGCAGGAGGCAGCTCCTGACGAAGATGGACCTATAGAACTGGAGACGCATACTCAGAAAGACAGTGTGCCCACTGCATCAGACTCTGCAGTGCTCTCTTCGATGCCTTGCTTACTGATGGAACTGAGACGAGATTCCTCAGAGTCTCAGCTAGCATCTACCGAGAGCGATAAGCCAGCGGATGGTCGAGTTTATGAGAGTGACTCTTCTAATCATTGCATGCTTTCTCCTTCTTCCAGTGGGCATTTGGCTGACTCAGATACATTGTCTTCCACAGAAGAGAATGAGCCCTCTCAAGCTGAAGCTGCTGTGGAAGACGACCCTTCTGGGGTCTCTGGGGCTGCAGCTGGGAGGAAATCCAGGCGATCGAGGTCCGAAAGTGAAACTTCAACCATGGCTGCCAAGAAAAACCGACAGTCGGTCGATAAGCAGAATGGTCGAGTTACCAAGGTAAAAGGTCACCGAAGCCAAAAGCACAAAGAAAGAATCCGGCTGTTAAGGCAGAAACGGGAAGCAGCTGCTCGCAAGAAGTACAACCTGCTGCAGGACAGCAGTACCAGTGATAGTGACCTGACGTGTGACTCGAGCACGAGTTCATCAGATGATGATGAAGAGGTTTCAGGGAGCAGCAAGACAATCACTGCAGAGATACCAGGTAGAGGATGTTTTTTAAACTGAACTGTAACGCATCTGGCATCGTTTCTCAGCTGTCATGCTAAGTTAGATGAGTGACACTTGAGAAAACCCAGGAGAACTGCAGCTCTGTGTAAATTTGAAGACTGCAGTATATTAACAAGATATGGGCAAATTTTAAAATCCATTCTGAGGTTTTAGTGCACCTTTGCACACCAACAAATTTTAGAAGTGGTAAATTGGAGGAAGGACTGTCTTTGAATTCTGGAATTTTCAGATCTTTTCCTTTCTAAGCCTATATGAATTCCTTTCAGTGCTGTTAAATCCCATTAGATGGTGATAATCTAATAAATTCATTCTTAAGATAAGTGGCCAGCTTTGCTTTAATATACTAAGACCACAGCTTGGCAGCTGTGTTGGGAACAATATAGCATACCTCTTGCCTGTGTTACAATAAGGCCCTACTTACTGTTGCACTTACGCTGTGCTTTCAGCTCTCTGTTTCAGTGCATGACAAATGTACTTAGCCTTATTGCAAATTCTTGCAGATTGCAGCAGGTCACCTATTTTAGGACATAAATACAAATTTGTTTACACAGATGCCCAAACTGTTTCCATTTATTAATTTGCAGCATTTCAGACAAAGCTATTATAATTTTCCTATGTGATAAGAATCTATAACATCTATGTTTTTAATTTGCTGACACATCCATGCTAAAAGATTGGAAGCAGCAAATTACAGGGAGATTCCTATGGTTTTATTAGTTGAAAGAAGGATAAATTCTTGAAGTTTCTTGTCTGCTGTCTTTGTTTTATTAGCCCAAGTGCCACGGACAGGATTCTGTGTACTGCTCTTACAGAATACTATAACATAGAACCATCATCATATGACAATCAAAAATAAAATTACGTAAGAATTAAGTTTTTGGCATGCCAATTTTGACTGAGCTACATGACTTTTTGCCTTTTGTGCTAGAAGATTTCTTTTTTTTTGAGATAAGTTTAAGTTTACATAGGGTGAGAAAACTTAAAGGAAAACTGCAATAGCTGGTCTTCACTGTCTGAACTAATGTTTACTAGATGTCTTATTTAAAATATCTGCATCAGATTTTGCACATAATGGTTTCTGTTCTAACTGGCTTGATGACAGTGAACGATTTTGCTGCCATGAGAACTGGCCTTTCTCCCACATATTGCTAGGAAGCAGGTTGCACAAAGGAAGTTAATGTTTATTATTGGAAAGTCTGGGAAAAGCATATTCTTCTTGTAATGTGTAGTAAACTTTTAATAGATGCTTTAAAATATTTTTTCCAATTTAGTAGTTGGTCAAACTTTTGGTTTTCATAGCTCTGTGCCTTTTTTTTTAACTTTTTTTTTTTTTAAACTATGTTTACACTTTACAGGGTAATTAAGACTTAATATAAAGCCCGTGGAAGAAAACTTTCATTCAATTTTCAGATGGGTCAACCCCTCACCAAATACCCCAGGGTATAAACTTTTATTTTTTATAAAGTCATAAAGCACCTTTTGACCCAGAAAGGTCCCACTTGCTATTTGTCAGATCTGCCTAGATTTCTGACTTGCATTGCTGAGTTTAGAAACCCCTCTTGAGTACTTTTCTGTGCCACTGGGCTCCAGCATTTGAGTGTAGTGAAATGATCCCACTGTAGTATATAGAGACCTTGTAAATTTAATGATTATTAAACCAAGACCTGATTTTTGCCTCTGTTGCAATATGTGGGTGTGCAAAAGCCAGCCTGGAGAACAGTGACCTTTATTGTTAGTTCATAGCTCCTATCATCCGTGTAATAATAAATTACATTATGACATTAAAACCCTGGAATTAGGCACAATGCCTGCCTGGCAGATTGTGGTTTTTTTTTTTTTTTTTAGACAGAAACATCTTTGGTTTGTACGAAACTGGCTGTTAGTACAAGAGAAAAACATGCTCTATAGAGATAAGGACAAAGGTAGCCAAAAATGCATCCTGTGCTCCTTTGGGTTAGTAAAGCGGGGTCTTCACAGATGCAGTGGAGCTGTGAGCCTGGCAGGGACTCCCTGTGCTCCATTGCAGTGTCAGGTCCATGTGCTTCCTGCAGTCCCTCTTGTTGGGTTTACAGAGAGCTTAGCTGAAGTCACTTTTTTGAATGGAAAGCATTTTTAATGCGCTTAGTGCTAGGCTCTAAACAGCCTCAAAAGTTAGGAATTAACAATTAGAAAATACTGCAGGGTAAGCTTTCCTGGAAATTCAGCCATGGGTAACCTCTGCACAAAGTCAAAAATTAACAGACTTCATTTTTAACTTCACACCTGAACTTCATTGTCCAGAAACTGCAGTGCATCTGTCAGAACACAGGCAAGGAAAAAGCATTGTCCTTCACTTTTGAAGAAGTCTGTGCCTGTCGGTGCAGAGGAGTTTGTGTTTCCCATAGTCTTACTGTATTTGGACACCTCAGCAGTACTGTTTGTTCCAGCCTCAATGTGGCTTATTACTGGGACTGATTTTCAAACCTGTCTGTTGTCTGGAAAAATAGCTTTGCCAACAGAGATGCTCGAAAGCCCTTAGTTCATTTAATATGGCCTTTATAACAGAGGCTGGCTATGTGTAGGCTGTATGTAGTCTAACTCTTAACCTTCTGCTGAAACTTACAACGGAAGACAATATGCTTGTGTAAGGTCTGAAATCTAAAGTGCCAAATTTAAGACTACGATCATTTTTTGATGTCAGTCACCACTTCCATCCTAATAGTGCAGTCATTTAAAACATGTTTGTTAAACCATTCACATGACTGATTCTGAAATACATTAGGATAGGTGAGTAAGGTAAGGAAAACATTCACACAGATGCACAACAGTGCCCTGAACAGATGTAGTATTATTAGCTTCATTTTGTGGTGTGTGTGCACCCAAGTTGTGAACTAAGCAGTTGTGCAATTGAGTCACAGTCCTCTGCTGAACTCCCTTAAAATGCTCTGGCTTGTTTTTCTTCTTCAGAAAGACTGAAGAGTTGAGATCTAATTGATCATATACTAGGAACCAAGCTCAGTGTGACGTGTTCTTCTTAACTTGGCACCATATAACATATACATTTAACCTGAAACTACAGGTTTGATCAAAATTTCATGGATACTCCTAAGAATTTTTTGACTGACCTGAGCAGTTGTACGTTTGGGTTCTTTATTTCATTCAATGCAATGTTTTTTAATTATTGCAGATGAGGAGTAATCTATTATATCTTAATGACTGAGCCTCTCTTTTGGCATTTAAAATTGTACTGTTCATTAAGGAATACCAGATAGCATTCACTTCAGGCATAAGGAGATGATCTTTGAGTCCTGAGACAGGTTCTGCTAGAAAGATTTTTCTTTAAACAATTTCAAATTTAATCATGCAAATTAAGTCTGAATGAAATTAGGATGAGAACGAGTCTAGGAATTAATATTTATTTCTTTGTGAATGCTTTTCTTTGCAAGGAGGAAGGTTTGCTTAACAGATCATAATGTGAAAAAATGGTCATTTCGCCATCATTGTGCTTTCTGCTACTCAGACTGAAGTCTGCATTGAAATAGGAGGAGGCTCTTGTTATAGGCTCTCCAAAATCTGTTTTTTTGAGTACTGATGCTGAAGAACGTATTGCAGCTCAATGGTTTAAAAAGGAAAAGCAAAAAAAAAACAACACCAAAAAACACAATATGTGTGAGCCAGTTTACTTCCTCCTAAGATTAGCACACAGAGCTTTGAATGGAGCTTCTGCCAAGGGGTGAGTTTTATTGGAGTTCCACACAGCGGTGTAAAAGGGGAAAATCAGAGATTTGCAGTGAGATACTCGTTTGGAAAGGCGAGATAGCATGGTGACTACATGTGGTCCACTGCTGCTGACTAGAATGGAGGTGCAGTGTATCTTCTTATCTGTTACGTTGTCCGATCCCTTAAATTAAATAACTTTGGAGTTGGTGTTTAGTTGGTGGTATTTAACAGATCCCATAAAGAGGCAGCACTGGGAATGTTTTAGGTACTGTTCTGCAGGTGGTGCTGTCTTGGCACAGCTTCTAAAACTGTAGGACTGCAAGCTTACAGTTAGCAATGGGACCAATTTGATAAATGCTAGCTCTTTTATATGATAATTAGAAATGCACTTTTAGACTCAATTTTTTTTTTAACACTAAAGTGAGTAGAGCCTGTTCTAAGTACAGCAGCAAAGGGGGCATTTGAAGCAGTTTGCTTTGCTGCCACTGTCACTTATGGATGTACTGTGATGCCTTTGAAACACAAAGCTATATTGCAGGGTAATGTATCTTTCAATGCGTAGGACCTTTAGTTCACAAAACAGTTTTGTCAGCTTGGACTGTGCTAATTCATTCCTAACTTTAGAAGCCTGAGTTATTTTATATCATGTACCACTATCAGTACTACTTTTTTGTTTAAATTGCAGTTAAATCTTGCTTAATAGTACTTATGTGTTTCTACTCTTAAACCTGTGAAAGGCAGAAAGATTCCTGTTTAGTTCTTTTGTTTTGGGATAAAATCCCTGACTGAAGAATGAATAGAATCACACTGGAGTATGTGAGCAGTGCAATATATATTTTTTTCTGTTATAAAGAGCCAAAAGGCATTTAATATTCAAGAGGAACTACATTTTAGGAAAGAAGGTACTATTTTACTTGATTATTTTCAGTAAAATGCCAACATAGAGATGGAAGGTAATTACTATAAGGCAATTCATTTTTGAGCAGAGGACCAAAATGCTGAATTTCCAGCTTATCTGGCAGGTAAACAGATGAGACTTCCAAAGTTGGGTCTCAAATAGAAAGTCTCTGGCCCTCAATTGGTAGCATTGCTATAGCTTGAAAACAAAAAGAGAATAATCTTGGGCTTTGTTTAGCTGTTGCTTACTGAAAGACTTCAGAGTACCTCATTTAAATAGCTTTTAAAAAGAATGTATTGATAGGTGATACTGTAATTTCATACAGACAGTGGAATCCCATTGAAGAGTTAGTGCATTACGCTTTTATTAGCAGTCTTTTCAAGGTTGTGCAGTGAGTTCTCTCATTCTCAGCATGTTTCCTACTAATTTTACCTGGGGTGTTGTTAACGTATTAAATCATTGGTTTAGATAGCTGCTGTGTGTAATTGGAGGTGATGTTTGTCTCATTCTAGAATTACCATAGGTGATGTTCGTATGCTGGGATAGCATGCAGACACTGTTGTCTCAAACAGATCCAAAGCCCAGCTGTCCTGGGGTTTGTTGCTACCTAGAGGTTTCCCAAGTGAACTGGAAAGGGCAGTGGTGTCTGTAGGTCTTTTTAGTTGACATGTAGAGTAGGATAGTAAGGATGGCTTTGTCGTCTTGCTGCTAAAATTCTTCCTGATAGTCTCAAAGTTGTAAAGTTTTTGCTGGATGGAAGGAGAACACCTTCCTTCCAGCTCTGCCCAATCTGTTTTTCGCATTGACTTGAAGAAGTCGCTGAGAAATTGTGCACGGCCAGCTGGTAATTCTCAAGATGAAGGGCACAGGTGGCTGGTGTGTGAGGCTTGTGGTTGGCACCCACATCATCACTGACCTGTCCTGTGGGTTATTCCTGTAGCTGTGTTTTCCTCTCAGACCTGACAACAGTTGCTTCCACCTCATGTGTCAGCATAGTTTTCATGGATCTGTGTGCTTATGTGTGCGTGTTTCTGTTGTGTGTCCTCTTCATGGGTGTTGAGCCTTTTTTCCAGAATTAAACCAAGAGCGGTAAGGTCTGGGCTTGGCTACTTCAGGCACTGCAGTCACCATGCTGGTCTTTTATCTGTTACTGTCTGCAGTTTGGTGTGCATTTATCAGGCCATTACAGGGGGCTTCGAGTACCTAAATAAAATACGTGTAACTATTCAGATTTGTCAGCTAAAACAACGGTCTGTTGGATCACAGCTTAGCAGAAGCCAACCTCTTGATGCTGTATGATGCTTTGGATGCCTTCAGTTGAAATAAAAATTGAAATTGCAAGGGAATTGGGCTAATTTGGTTCATAAAACCAGCAAGGTCTTTGTGACAGAATCGTCTGAGAATTCTAGAATAAGAGTAATTTTGAAGCCAAAATTTATTATAACCTCAGCGAGTGCAAAATGTTATTTATTTTGACATGAACAATGTTAGTTAATTTGATGTTTGCTAATTCCTCCCCTGTGTTAATATCCAAGGGATGCAATTAGAAAAGTTTGTTTTCCTAACATGCCTTAATAAACAAGATGATGTTCTTACTTCATGATGTCTCATCAAATGGCCTCAATGTCTTTAAAGCTGGCTTCAGTCGTGCTGGGGGATCTGGAGGAGCGACCAGGGAAATTCCAGGATTGCTTGACAGGGGCACCGTGTGGGATAGGAACTGCATAGGCAATGTCCTGGAAGAGGCCATGAACTGCTTTGCCGAGATGCAGAGGCAGACAGAGGAGAAATTTCGCATGTGGATAGAAAAGCTAACCCGTCTTGACACGGATGAAGAAAGCAAGCAGCAACTGGAGCCCAGGGAACCTAAAATGCAACTAGTTGGCCAAAGAGTCCCCCCTACCACACAGTCAGGGGCTTTCATACAGATGCCTGATAGCCAAGTACTTCCTCAGCAGTCGTTTAATACTTACGTGGGCTATCAGAATGTCGATGCTACGCTAGAGTTTCCAGCGACTTTTAATAACAATTTTCCACCTATCTTTCCAGAGAATGGGAATATTGCAGAGCCTGATTTGAATCAATCGTAAACTTAAAAATAATATATATATATATCTCGTATCTTTGCAATCTTGCTGTTACTTTGGATTATGCTTAAAAACAAGGTCTGCTTTTCATATTTATTTGTTTTGTTTATCCCTTCTGGGGTTGATTACCGTGGCAACTTTGTTTTAATTTATAGAGAATATATATGTAGTTTAAATTAAAAAACAAACAAAAAAACAAAAAAAAAACACAGCATACCTATGTGCATGTGCCAGCACAGACATAAACACCTGCAGAGGGAGGGGGTGGGAGGGGAAACGCTGTGGGCTTTTCATCACCTGACTTGGGAAGATACAAGTTAGAATCCTTGTTAAAATACTCCAGAAGCCATAGAGCTGCATTTGTTACGATAGGAGCGTTTAGACTGTTCATCCAAATGCTCTTCCTGCATGATAAAACATTTAAGTAAGGAAATAAGTTTTATATTTAAGGATGTACCCTAGAGAACCAGACTAGTTACAGACCTGTAACGTTTCCTTATTCTGTGCTCACTCCCACGTTCTGCAGCTTGAATACGGCACGCATTACTTTTTCTTCTTCCTTTTCAGGCAGAAGTAATAAATAAGCTTACCCTAAAGGTTTAGCTCTATATAACCAATGTGCACAACTGACATTTTGTCTCCTGTTTGGTAGATCATTTCTGTCCGGAGTTTTTATTAATGTCACTGCTGTGTTGCATATGGCATATTTATGGAAGCAGCTGTCTTTACAGCGTGTGCAAAAAATACGCACATGTATACATATGTATGTGGTCAGTTTGGGTGGAAATCATCTCCTCTAACTTTAGGTGTCTGGTTTGCTGTTCTGCAGATCTCAGGAAAGAGAGAAGCGCCTACAGAGGATATCCCCTGGCAGTGTCTTCCTCTTCCATGAGTTATCTCAACTCCCAAACAGATAAGACAACTTTGGGCTAAAGTTAGGCGAGATGAATCACGCCCAAAGTACATTGTGTGCATGCATGACCCATGCACACAAAGCACTGCTGCTTCCTTATGTATATACGAGCAATCTGCATCCTTCATGCTGCAATACAAATAGTGGTGTCAGTCCTGAGACAAGCGGCCGCTGGTGGACGGGTTGGTTCTTTGCACAGGAATTTAAGCAAAGGTGTGACAGGCAGACCAGTAAGCGCTGTGCTGGTCTGAAGGTGTGGTTTGCTGCTCTGGGTCAGAGCCAGAGCTTCTGAACCACGCTGGAATTCCACTGAGATGGTTATTTACCTGTGACTGGGAATGCCAGGACATTAGTTTTATTTAAATAATACAATAACTTGCTATCGTGTGGATTTTTTTATACTGATAGTTATCCTGAATAGGCAGGCTCGAAACTGTGATGTTTAAAGTAGAATTAATTTAAAATTATATATTAGAAACCTCTATTTAATTCTTACTGCTATCGCTACACACAGGGATTGTTGTTCACCTCTCCAGTAAGGCCTTTCTTCACGTGAAGTAACTTCTCCATAGCTACCAAAAAATGTACATTTCTCATCAGTTAGAACTTGTTAAACGATTCTAATGCACATAAAATAGAAATTGTGATGAAGGACGTGGAGAGTCTTTGCGTAGGCATAGTTTAAGCAAAGAGAACACTGTAGGTCTCTGTAGGCTCTGGTTCTTGTATCAGACACTGCTGATATTTTTTTTTTTTATTATTTTTACTTATTTTAGTGCAATTCCTTTCTGTTGGAATTTAGCACTGTATCTTCCTCTTAATTTCTTCCTTCCGGGTGTTTTTCCATCAATTTGCAGTTTTTGGATCAGTCCTGTAAAGGAAACCCAATAAATGCATTTTATTCTCAGCACTGTCACGGGTGCTTCAACATTATTATTTTTCCCCTTATTTTTTTTTTAATACCTGATGCCTTCATTAAAAGAGAGCTTAGAGAGCCATGTTACTTTCAGAGGACCTGCCTGGAGGACTGTGCAGGAGGTGATTTTTAAGGACTGGAATAAATTCTTTGCAGATGACCTTCGTAATTTTGATACAAAGATTTTGATACAGCCTTAGGAGAAAACTCCCTCATCTGAAATGGTCTGCATTTTTAACTGACCTGTAGGTAAATGTCACGGGTTAATTTATGTTTATTTGCCATTTAATACACTTGTTTAAAATCAAGATCCTTTCAGGGAAGATCATTTACTGATATGAAAAAGGGAAAAAAAAAAAAAGTCCTTCTGTTGTTCATAGATTTGCTATGTATACCTTTATGACAATGATATGAGCAGCATATTTCAAAGCATGACAACTTTACAAGCCTTCCCATGCATGCAGAAGCAACTTTTTGCAGTGACTGCTTTCTTTCCATGTGCAGGCATTGCTTTGACTTGGTGTCTCTGTAAGCATGCTGTTAACCTTTTTTAATAAATAAAATAGTATATATAGGGCAATTAAGCATTTCCAAACGGAATTTTGTAAGGGGATCTGCTGAACTTATTTTTTGCTGAGATTTAAACTGACTTTTATGTATTGATCTCATACATGGAGATTAACTTTGGGGATGTAGCCAGTGAAATCTCTGCCAACCTTCAGTACCTTGTTTAGTGCTTTTTTTCTTCCTTTTTTTCTTTCTTTCTTTAAAAATGGAAACCACATACGTCAGAGCCTTCAGCTGTCCTAACTACCTTCAGTGCACGAGTTAGGGAATACCTGCTCTGTTGTTGTTGAGATGAGCTCCCCATTGTCTGCTCAGGCATCCTGTGGTCTGACCGAGCAGGAGCATCCAATGGCTTTGGAGCACCACTGCAGTGCCCTGCAGGCAGCGGTGCCTGTGCTGTGATGATTCCGTGTTTCAGGTTGGGAATCTCTTTGAGCCAGCAGTTTTCAGGGCTCCTGATAGGAAACTTTTGATTTTCCTTTTTTTTTTTCTTTTTTTTTCTTTTTTTTTTTCCTCTGGAAAACTGGAAGTATTCTTGCTGTAGTGCATGACTGCAGTTGGTTTGTCGTGGTTTCCATTCTAGGCTTATTTTCAAAGGGCTCTGACTAGAAACTTTCAGGGAGTTAGAACTTCTTTAGCTGAAATTTTAACGTCATATTTGATCTCATCCATTCAAGTGTTTCATTGAAGTAGTCCGCTTTTATTTAAGGGTATCAGGAGCAATCTCTCACTCCCAGTCGGAGATGGGTTTTGAATGTATGTTTATGTTCACATCTCAACACGTTGCTCCAAAACTACTGACTTTAGCAAACAGAAATGAATAGGAGTTTTGCCCAGAGGTGGAGAGTGAGATTTGGAATTTTTATACTTTTCCTATGTCATAAACTTCAGAGTGGAGTAAAGAAACATCTTTGTTTCGTTTGTTTGTTTCCTAAATAAATATTTGCAATTTTACAGCTTTGAAAGAGCAAATGAATCAGGCTAGATCGGCTGGTGCAGACAGGTAGAGCTCCAGTGGCCCATTCAAGCTCCTGGAAAACCATTTTTAACACTGAATTAAGTAGAGTTTGCAGGGCTTATTTAGGAAATAAATACATGTTTTTTAAAGCAGCACACAGAGTAAAACAAATTCCAAGTCAGTATTTCTATTGCAAAAAGTGGGGAGGGGAGGGGGAAAAAAAAACCAACAACCAACAACCCAACATCTTAGGTCTTCAGACAGAAGATTTTTGGTTGTTTGGTGCTATGGCAAAATAACCCAGGCAGAGCTGGAACTGTATTTAAGTTCATGGTGTCTCGTAGTGTTGTTGGGTTACCTTATTGGAGCTGCTAAACTCAGGAGCGGAGGACCAATCTTGACTCCAGTGAACTGGGTTATGTCTGGCAGTTATTTTGCAAACTGAAGCATATTTATGTTATGACAGATGTTTCTCGCTGATGTATTTTGTTTCTTCTTGTATCACATACTGTAAACGTCACCAAAGGCATTGGAAATTAAATCCTAGCCCCGTTAAAACCAGTAGAAAACTTGTACCCATTTCAGTGGGGCTAGCAATTCACCTCATTAAAAGCTGAATTTGCTGAACAGTTTTTTGGATGCAGACTGCTTTAAAGGAACCCCTGCTCTGTGGGAGGTGTAAGTTGGGCTCCCTGAGCAGATGCTCCTGTAACGCTGGAGGTCTGGCCTGGGAGCACTCGAACAACTTGTACTGTAGAAGTAAAATCCTCAGGCTGATTGATGAGGATGGACAGTACTTTGCAAAAGCACGAAGCTAGAAACTGGTCTTTCCGAGAAATTTTATTAGTCTCTTGGTGTTGGATCAGAGCAACGAAGGCACATGGAAAACAAGCTCATTAAATTAGAAGTGATTTTGAGAGCTGCGTTAAATCTCAGGCTCGCCAGGCAGCGGTGAGCCTGGATCAGGTGCTGCACTGCGCCCTGCCGTGCATGGGAGGACGCAGTGTGCACTCCCCAAATTTCCAGCTCTAAGGATTCCGATTCCAAATAGTGATGTTTCCTGGAGAGGTGCATCTGCTCACCTGCCCCGTGCCACTGGGGGATTTACACGGAGGCATTCCTGTTCTCATAGAGATGCAGGAGCAGGGTGAGATGGCTTTGGAAGTGGAAGAGGTGTGAGTGATAAGTCTGCTTCCACAATTAGGGGGTCATTAAGGCAGCACCAGTGAAAACGAGCTCTGCCTCCATGTGAAGCACACACTGCTGATATCCTCAGCAAACAGCCATCTCCACGTGCCTTTGCTGAACGCACAGTGAGAATAACTTTGTGCCCCTCTGTGCAACGTGGTGAAACGAATCCAAGCTATTTTCCATCTGCTCATCAAAAAGCCTGAAAGAATGTGAATGTTGGTCAGTGAGACTTGCATTTTGAGATCTCTTCTGGTGTGATGCATTATAAGCAATCGTGTCTGGGAAACAGGCACTCACTTGGTCGTGTTGTTTTAACTTCGCTGTTTTATAGTTTACTGTGTGAAATGAAGGAAACTGTGAAAGAAATTGATTCATTGGTCATTTTTTTGTTGTTGTTGTTTCTCACCTTATGATTTTAGGGAGAATGTTGTTACACTACTGTTGTTTTTCTTTTCTTCCTCTTCTTCTTTTTTTTTTTTTTTTAATTGTAGTGACCATGTATTCTTCGCCTAACCCTGTACGTTCTGAAATGTAACTCCTGTAACCTGGAATAAATAAATAAACCTAAATAGTAATGAAGCGTTTCATGTTGCTAAACAACAAAGGTCTCCTGCCCTCATCCTCCTCTGGGGACTGCAGCAGAGGTAGCTGGTTCATGCCACTGAACTGTGAACGCTTTGGCTGTAGCTCTGGGTCATGTCTTAAGCAAGACCAGGTTTGCAATATCTGCCTGGAACAAAAGAAGCAGTTCCTTTAGCCGGTAGTCTTAATGATGAAGCCGTTCTGTTCACGTGAAGCTTATGGGATCTGTCTGCTGCCAAACCATTTCTCTTAGGGTGGAATCCTCTAGGTCTTAGCTTCTGGCATGCAAAATCTCATTGCTTTGCTTACTGCAGTGATAATTGGAGCTGTTGATTTATGTATGGTTATTAAGGTCCGTTCTTTGTTTTGCATAATCTCCAAGCAAATGTAATTCTCTTAAATCCATGTGAGGTGTAAATGATGGCGTTCTGGGGATCTTTTATTCTTTTAAAACGTCTCAGTATTCTCTTTTTTTTTTTAATATAAGAGCCAGTTCAGCTTAATTAAGAAGCAGTCCTTGCTCTTTGGGCTTGCATGCATACCTGGGTCCCTCCACGTTGCCTTTTTAGCTTTTGCACGTTACAAGAAAGCATTCCCAAGCACTATTTTTAAACTCAATGATTTCCCAGTTAAAATTAGCTCAATGATTGGAGGGGAACGTTGTTTTCAGCAGTGCTGAGCTCTCCTCCTTATTAGCCCTGAGCGTGCCTCAGTTCCCCCGCTGGCAAAACGAGGTCTGCAGCCACCTCAGAGCCCCCCAGCTCAGCAGTGGAAAGCTCTATTAAGAATAAAGGGCTGTGATTCTTACTCTGATTATTATGGTACCTCCTCTGCACGCTGGGAGGCTGTGTTCACACCTAAACAAGGCTTCACTGGGTGACTCCAGAGGGCAATTGTAGCCACCACAATTAGCCTGTTAATTTTGGAGCGATTTCCACTGGGATTGTCCTCTGGAGACTTCAGTCTTTTTCCTCAGCTTGCGTGGGAGATGTAAGGAATTGAAATACGTAAAGCAGTATAAATCTCATCCCGAGGGCTGGCAGTCATCTTGCTGAGCTTCCGTGCTGCCGTGGTTGGGTGCCAGGCTGAAGCCTCGGCTCCAGTGCTGGGGTGGGAGGCAGATGGTGGTGAGGTTCAAACCGTCAGCCTTCATCATCCGTTCCTGTATGAGAATCCCCAGAGTTCATCCAGCAGTGAGCTGAGGGTTCCGTGCCCAAATCCAAGACAGCTGAAGATTCAGAACGGCACGCGGGGCTGAATGCCCCGTTTCAGGTTCTGATGCCCTTTTTGTCTTGTGATAAACTGACCTGTGTTGATAAACAGCCATTGCAGCACAAAGGTAACAGCGCCTTGTATGGCATCACTGCTTTTAGCTTTGACGAGCTCTGTAAATTAAGGGAGAATTGGACACTTGGAAGCGTTGTCCCTGCGATGACCTCTAAAAAAAAAATAATAAATCCTTACGGTCTTTCCCTCCTCCTGTTCACAGTAAATGTCAACAGCTGTATTTTGCTTCTGGTACTTATTAAGTTTCAGCCCTTGTCTTTTTCAAGCATTTCATGCTTTAGTAGTGAATTATAGCCCATCACCAGTGAAACACACATTTTCCATCTACCTTGGGTTCTCAGAAGATGCAATTTTTGCTAAAGGTTCTATTTAGATTACTGAGGAGCAAACCTCCTAGTTCTGCTGCATTAAACTGTGATTCCATCATGGTTCTGTTTTCCTGCCTTTGCTTTTTCTAACTTTTACAACTGGTTGTGGTGAAGAGCAGCTCCGCAAAAGACAAACCAATAAAAACACGGCTGTGCTTCCAGTGAATCTCTTTACCTTTTCAACCTGAAAGCCTTTTTTCAGTTCTCATTTCCCAGCTGAAGCCAGTCACCCAGATTCCTTGGCACCACGCCGTCGCTTTGCATCACATCATCAGATGATGGTGTAGTTGGCCAGCAAAGTCCTTCCTAACTTAACCCCTCCTGTCCCTGTCCCTGTGGCATGCAAAAGGAAGCAGGCTTTGGGGATTTGAGGTATTTTAGAGGATTTTTGGATATGCCTTCACTGCAATTTGCATCTCGTTGCCTCTGTGACACAGTGAAGCATTTATTGCTTATTTCCTCCTATGAGTGTTGGATTTCCTGGGGCTTGCTGCAGTTAACCGTGGCCATCCGCTGGTGGTAGATATGGGTAACCCTGGCACCAGGGTCCTTTAACTCCAAATCTGCTTTTGAAAGGCAAGGCTGAGAGAAGCACAGAGGGTCCTCTGCTTGGCTGCTTTGTGAATAGGCAGCTTGCTTGTCTGCAGAACTTTAAATTGGTGGCTCGTAACACTGACAAATATAATTACAGTATGTAAATTATATTGAAAATATTTTTGTCTGTTTGATGTATACTAAATTTAAGCTAAGTCATAAGGTGTGCTCTTTGGAAGTGTGGAAGATACAAGAGTGGAGCTACAGATAACAAGTTTATGCTTGTATTTCCTACTGATGAAGACTTTCGCACAAGTTATTTCTATGGGTAGGTGATGAGAATATCACTCTGCATGTATATACATTTATTATACATTTTTGCATGATTATACATGTAGGAGTGGTACAATTTTGACTTGAGACTATTGGTGCCTTTTGTCCAAATACAATTGTACTTGTGCAGACTTGTCTATCGAAATCAAATCTTGCTTCTGTTTTTGGAGGTATTAGTAAGAAGCGAGAGAAACAAAGACTCAAAGGAGCAGCACACGGGTCTTGAAATTTTAGATAACCTGCTTCCAGAATGGTCAAATAGTCAATATTGTACTTGACCCTCGTATCTTCTGCACTCGACTGTTTATTTTTATGGACCATATTATACATGTTCACACTGAGCTCTGATGATCAGACTGAAAGGAAACATTCCATTCGTGATTTGGTCCAGTCGTAACTTCTGCATGTAACTTCTGCATCCTTTTGCACAAATAATTTGCTGAGCAGCCAGCTCAATCCTGAGCTGGGAAAACCATTATTTTGTAATTGCCTTTTCCAAAGCAAAAGATTGCCTTTCAGTTAATTATCAGGATTTCTTTTCCAGTTGTAATCATCAGTGTTTCATGTTGTGAACAGATTGGTCTTTGATACATCGGCATTTAACTACTCATTTATTTTTTTTATTTTTTTTTTTTTTCGGGTCTGTTTTAAGTTTGTAATATAATGTCGTTTTACAGAGTCGTTGTTTTGGAGGCAGGTCTGGTCTGATTTTTTTTTTCTTCTTTTTTTTTTGTGAATTTCTTCACACCTCATTGCAAAACTGAAGCAATGCAACTTAAGAAATATGGTCACTCTTTAATGAAGTGTGTTGCTAATGATAATTGGCTTTTCTTAGAATATTGTGTTGAATTATATTTCAGAGAAGAAGTTACTGAGGAAAACCTTACTAGGAAGAGCTCTTCAGATACTTATATTGAATCTTTCAGTTCGTTGCATTCTTTCTGTCTTCAACAGCAGACATTTGCTCCTTCTAAACGAGACCAGTCTTCCCTTTCAGCACAGCACAGTGCAAGGTTTTGCAGTTGGGCCAGAGGAATCCCAGGCATCCATAGAGACTGAAAGGAGCTGTCCTTGAGAGCAGCCCTACAGAGAAGGACCTGGGGGTCCTGATGGATGAAAAGCTTAACATGAGCCAGCAGTGTGCTCTTGCAGCTCAGAAAGCAAATGGGATCCTGGGCTCCATCAGCAGAGGGGTGGCCAGCAGGGACAGGGAGGTGGTTGTCCCCCTCTACTCTGCTCTTGTGAGGCCCCACCTGCAGTGTTGAAGGTCCTGTCTTCCTCAGCACATAATTACTGACCCATTGGGGTGGTACTGTGTGCATGTCATGTAGTGAAGAAGTCCCCCTGCCATGCAGCTGCTCACACTCCTGTGGAGCTCTGCAAAGTGCAGTGCTTTGGCCCAAAGCATTTTTGCACTTCATACTCACTTCTATGGCTGAAGACTGAGCCCAAACAAGGTTTACATTCTGCCATTTGAGGAACAAGAACCCCAACTTCTGCCACCCACTCTAACTGATAAACTGTAGTAATTAGCAGAGGCAAAGGGTCGGAATTGAGATGTGCATCCTTTCAACATTAGGATATTTGTCCAATCTCTCTTTGCTCCTACATTAATCTTTACCTTGAATTCGACTTCTTTTTTACTGAGCCTCTTCTCTTTCTAGTCTGTTTTCCAACGATGGGAGATTTTCACACCTTGAAAACAAAATACACCACTGTAATCAAATGGAGCAAACCCACCTTTTTGTTACCCCTCAATAATAGATTTCAGAATCATAGAATGGCTTTGGTTGGAGGTGACCTTAGAGATGATTGAGCTCCAATCTCCTGCCATGGGCTGGTTGCCCATCACTTAAATCAGGCTGCCCACAATGACATCCAGCCTGCCCTTGAGCACCTCCATAGGGGTGTTCTCCTCACTCAAGTCCAAGGCTATTTGCAGCTCCCAGACACAGACAACACAAGGAACCCTTACACACACATTGAGGTCAGCCAGACTAACTCCACGTCCCCTCTAGGCTGTGTGCAAATGCTTGCGTTTGTGTCCTTGTCTGCCTCTGTAAGAGTGTGAGATTTTTCCAAGAACTCAGATTTACTTACCATCTATGCCATCGTAATAAAATTACACAGATAAGACACCATATAAAAGATCAGTTTATTTTTATTAATGCTTAAACAGTTGTTATCATCTATTATTCAAATATTAGAGACATAAGAAATTCAAGAAGAAAATGTTATTTATGACTATCATTAACATCTATTGAAGGCAGTTATAAGATACATTGACTTTATACAAATCACCTTTATGGCTTCCACTGATCATGCAAGCAGTTCCCTCTCCCTCTTTCCTCCCCTTATTTTTGGCAACCAAAAGCACATATGGCAGTTAGGGAAAAGCATATTTATCACTGCACACCGTAGTTCTGCTTCTTGTTAGCCTTGATTTTGGAAAACAAAGCCCAACACACTGCAGTTTTGAAAAATTCCCATGTTCCTGATGGATACATGCTATGTAAGGAAGTGTTAAGTTAGTATTAAATAATTGCACTTGGATCACTTAGAAAGTTAGTTTTATTCAATCAGCCCTACCATAATGTAAGCCGTGGCTTGAGATTATTTGTAAAATTCTTTAGTTAGATGGTTTGGCAAATTTAATGTCTTCTGATACAGCATTATTTATTTTAAAATGAAGTTTCTATCCTTTTGGGATTGTAAATGTAATGCTGTCAGATATGGAGATGTTTATGTGCTAATGTAAGAGATAATACAGATATAACTGCCTCATCTTTGTGTTTTCTCTGTATGCAAAGGTTAAAATGTCTCTGTAACCAGACTGTATATTATCTGAAGTTCAGTAATTGATATAATTTACATTCCTTTAAGAGCCTTGTTAGGAGATTGCTTTAATTCTTAATTTATTTGTACTTCTAAAGGTGTCTTTTACTGTATACTGACATCTGACAGCAGCTGCTTTTCTCTCCTTTTGCAGATGGACCTCCCGTTGTAGCTCATTATGATATATCAGACACAAACTCAGACCCAGAAGTGGTAAACGTGGACAATCTGTTGGCGGCTGCAGTGGTGAAAGAGCACAATAATTCCTTAGGAAACCAAGACCTGGGATCTACCTGGAGAAACAGAGGGCTGCTGGAGGAGCTGGGTGCTGATGCAGGTTGGTTTGAGCTCCCTTCCTCTGGTGTTCATTCCTGCTTCTCGCTCAGTGTGTCCACCTCTCATCCTTTCGATGTTTCTGTGATTTACACAGCTTTAAAAGCACCCTATATGGATTATGCAGTAAAACAGTACAGGTGCTTATTGAAAGTGTCTGACCTTTACTCCAACAAACAACTGATAAGAAACTGACAAAGTTTCTAACACTAAGTCTCTTAATAATTTTTTCTCCCCGCCTGATTACTGTTCAGAAATCTGGTTTGCTTTGTTTGTTTGTTTTGGTGGTGATGGAAGTGTTTTCCTGCTCTCTTATGAAAGTGAGCTACCCTCACTACAGAATAGTTGATTATGACGACCCAGCTATCCACCAGCTAGTAAACCAATCATCACCTCATTTTAATTGCTGTAATTGTCTTTTTTGGGGGTCTCTCTTGTCTTTTTTGACTCTGTAAAATACAAGCATTCCTTTTTTTTCCCACATGCCATCTGCATTTTTAACACACTCTAGAAAATTGGATGTTCCAGGTTCAGATAAAGACAAAGGGTGAAAAGTTGCTGCTTGTAATTGGGCTTCACATCAGTGGACTGAAACTTCCTACAAGAAGGCGAGAGCAGAAATACTGTGGAAGGCTGTAAAGAAATTCATGAACCTCATAACATTGCTCAGCTCCACTTGTCACAAAAGAGCTACACAGTAAGACGAGGTGCTGCAAGGACTGGGGGAGAGCTGCAGGGGTGTTTTCTGTTGACTTCACCCCATAGCCCCGTGTGCCAACATTTTGCCTTCCTTGCCAGTCATTTTTGGTGCACCATTAAGGTTTTCACATGTGTAGGACACGGAGGCTTGCTTGTGGTGGAGCAGAGTTTCGTGTTTCACTCTGTTTGTTTTTTAAATGCAGACTATACTGTGAGCCTCTGGGTAGCTCTGAGCTGCTTTTCAGCATCCATAAAGCTTAAACAAATACAGATGCATAGCACATTTTGAAAGAGGTGTCCCATTATTACCTAGTGGAAAGGTTCTCTTTTTGAATACGAGGACCTCTGTTGTGTTGCCTTCACTACAGACTGTGGCTGGGATGTTGTTCCAGCCTTATTGAAGCCCAACATAGCACTGATGGCTTGGTACTTCAACAGAGAGAAAGGAAAGGAAGAAAAAAAAAAAAGGTTTCTTACCAAGCAGCATTCCACTTTCCTCTTTATGAGTACGAAGCTGTGATGCAGGTAGAAATTTGTCATCCTTCCTCCTATATCCAAGGGCACAAACTTCTGCAAGGACGAGGCTGCCAACTAAACAGATCCCTTCAGAAAAACTCTTTATCCTTGAGCCAATGGGAACATGTCCAGGCAAATTAATTCCTGGTGCTGGGAAAGCATCCGTAGGGACGAATCTTTCTACTTCCTGCGTACACTTTGCCCCAGAACCTTGTACTTCAACACACTGCTGACTGTATGTCTGTCAGGACCAGCCTTTCCTTATACCATGCCTAGAACTGCACGTTTGGAAAATGGAGTTTTCACATCTTACATCTCCTTCCCAGATTAATCTTCAGCCAGTATCTAGCTTAGGAGATGTTACGTGATGGGTTCCCGTGGGAAAATAGCAACATAAGCTTAATCTATGTGAAAAATCTTACTAGGGCACACTATCACATCTTTGTGCACAGGCAAATATTTTGGGTTGTTTTGCAAGCTGATGTTGTAGGGCAAACAAAACATCTCCTTTGTGCGTCATCTTAATGTTCTTGCAAGGATATTAAGTGTGTAGGCATGTTATTAGGCGTGAAATTTGTATGACCAGAGGCTGTAAATCTGCCTGTGTGCTCTAATCCTGCTTTACACTCAGCTACGTGTTGTAATATTGACTCTGCTAATCATGGTTTCTCCACTGCTAATTACTTTATTGTCTGAACTTCAAGCTGTGTTAATAATCCAGTCTTTGGGGGCTCTTCGTAGTGTCTCTGGGGACTCATTTCAGGGCTGCTCTGTCTTCTGCCCTGGGCAGACATGTTGCAGAATGGCATGCATCAGTCCTAGCAGTTAGCATATAAAGGCAGACCAATACCAATGCCTCCTTCCCAACCCTGTGCACCGACAGCCTTCATTTTCCTAAAACAAAGAATAGAGCGCTCACTCTGTCCCTCTATTTTTCCTCCACCTTTCCTGAGTATTTCAAGCAGCCATCAGAAGTTTTTCCTGGCACACCCTCTACCATATATAACACTATATATATTATAATATATATAATATTATATATATATATAATATATATATGTATATAATATATAACACAATATAATCAGCTAAATTCAAAATGTCATGCTCTACAAATGGTTTTCCCCCGTGTAATCCAATATGTGAGCTGTTCCCAAGCAGTCAGTGGTGTCACCTCCTTCCAGGCTGCCCAGCTTCTCCCAGCTTAGTGCTAAAGGGGGACAACAGAAGTATGCCCTTTTTTTTCTTGTCAGACAAGTCCTTTATAAACACAGCCTGATGAACTGGGTAGTTGTTGAGGAGCTATCACAAAAAACCACGCTGCTGCATTGTGGAGCTTTTGTAAAGACAAACAAACAAACAAAAAGATTGCTTTCAAGTATTTGTCATAGTAATAATAATAATGGAACAGATGTGAAGCAGTGTGGCCAGAAATCAGTGGCTTTGTTTTCCTGTTTTCCCATTGACTACCATCCCTTGGTTTGAGACACCATATTTCTATTTTCCTGGCATGTGTGCTGTTTCCATCCATCCTTGAAGCGTAGTTTGCCATAGTATCACTGGATTTGATTTACTGATTGTCATCTTGCTGTAAATCAGAGAGGTTTAGGTGCAATCTAGCTCTTAGCATTGATGTAAAACAGCAGTTGGAAAGCCTGACTACATCTAAAGCAGGAAGGTGCTCCTAACACAACATGTCTCATTCACATCTGTGTGACAGCACCATCAGTAGAGCTATTAGTGCTTTTCCAATCATGGTATTTCAGTCTTTTTGGGTTAGCCTGAGAAAGTCCTTCTCCAACTCTTTTCTGAGTCATGCAAGCTGTTAAGTATTGTGTCTGTTTGTCCTGTGTATAGGTCATTTGGATCCAGGCTTCCTTGCAAGTGACAAACCCTCTCCTGGTAACACCCAGATCAATGAAGAAATTAATATCACCTCTTCTGACAGTGAAGTAGAGATTGTTGGAGTTCAGGAGCATGCCAGGTATGAATTCCTTTTCCTTATGTTCAGTTTTAGTACTTCATTAATTTCATCAGAATGTCTGTGTTGCCAAAATTAATAAAGAAAGAATTGCTAAATTCCTCTTCTCTAGTTATCCAACTACGACTGATGCCCCAAGGGTAGAGAACATCACACTTGTTTTTTTTTTTGTCTGTTCTCCTTGTCATGGTGACATAGAATCCCACAGGTTGGAAAAGAATCACAACATCAAAAGAATGACATCAGAATGTGTTTTCCTATAGAACAGTTATCAGTGTCCAATGTATTTAGATTACACTTGGGATCTGATATCAAATATCAATGAGCAAAACATGTGAAATATTAAAATATCAAACATTGAGATACCAAATTTATAGACATTAGGAAACTTCATTAGAAGTTCAGTTTTAGTGTGCTGTGAATGTTCCAATACATAAACCAAAATAATGATGTAGGTTCTTGTTTCACTTTGAAATATTCACTTTAAGCATTTCAATTTGTTTAAATGATCATTGGTTGTAGAAATAAAACTGCTGTCAACCTTTCAGTGGCTGATGTGATAAGATAACCTAAAGATCAGCTCCTTAAGAAGACACAAGTTAGGTCAGAGCCTCCAGCTAGATCAGAGTAAGAAAGCCAGAGGTTTCTCTCCAAGCTGGTAGTTAGCAATCCAGCTGTGCTTTGGCTGCTACCTTGGTAAGCATTTTTTGACATCTCCCTTAATCTTTAGAATAAAGATTAAAATCTTTAGAATTTTGCTTGGCTTAAGACAGTATGAACAAAATCAGCAGAAAAAGGGGGTGTGGGAGAAGGAACAGAGCTTTTCTCCATAATTCCTTCTCGTTTGTTTGAGGAAAGGAAGAAGCAGGATGTGCAGGACCCAATTTCCTGCACAGATAGTGTAGATGCAGTCCAGCACGGCTGGGTATAGGATACAAATATATATATATATATTAAGGTGCTAAAGAAGAAGAGATTTAGTCTTAGCTTGTAGAACTGTGACAGTCTTCTCATGGATCAAGCTTCTGCTTGAGGTCCCCACATCAAACACTTCTATGTTGCTGCTTGCCTCGTTCACATTTGTCATGTACAAGAAAGGGAAACTGAAGTACATGCAGAGCTGCTGTTCAAAATCAGGTTTAGTAGATAGGGTTGAAGATAATTTCAGCAAAAAAAAGATGTATATCAGACTCTTCTTGTGATTTCCTTTTTTCATGGGACCCCTCTGTCATCAATCAAAGAGTAGTTCCTACAGTTTCCATTGAATATTTGCACATTTTGATTACTCAAATCCTATTCAGAGTTTTATTTTTCTTGCAGGTCTAGGCTTGCAGTTTTGAAGTACTGATGAGCTTCTGACAGGGCTGGCATTTGCAAAAGGTTTAGCTTTGTCTGCCATCTCTAGTTCTTCAGACAGCCAATGAATGGGTGCTGTTTCTCATCATTAAGAGTATTCCTTGGCATTCATGTAGGACATCGAGTCATGTTGTGGATGCCCCGTCCCTGGAGGCATTCAAGGCCAGGCTGGATGTGGCTCTGGGCAGCCTGGGCTGCTGGTTGGTGACCCTGCACA